>PVJC01037800.1:0-17039 GCA_004026665.1 Murina feae
TCCTTGTTGCTGTAGTTTGACAGTCTGTTTGATGTTGTTCTGCCTCTGAATCTATTTTTGTTCACCAGTTTATAATGGTTATTATTATCCATAGATGAGTGAGGACATGTGGTATTTTTCTTTCATTGACTGGCTTACTTCACTTAGCATTATGTTCTCCAACTCCATCCATATGCCTGCAAATGCTAAGAACTCCTTCCTTTTTACAGCCGTATAGTATTCCATTGTGTACTGTTTTCCATTGTGGCTATACAAACTTACATTCCCACCAACACTGCACAAGGATTCTCTGTTCTCTACATTTTTTCCAACACTTGTTATCACTTGTCTTGTTGATGATAGCCATCCTAACAGGTGTGAGATAATATCTCATTGCGATTTTGCTTTGCATTTCCCTGATGATTAGTGATGTTGAACATCTTTTCATGTACCTGTTGGCCATTTGTATGTCTGCTTTGGAAAAATACCTATTCAGGTATTTTTGCGCATTTTTAATCAGATTGATTGTTTTGTTTGATATTCGGTTGTATGAATTCTTTATATAATTTGCCAGTGTTCTCTCCTATTTTTTTGGGAAGATATTGAGAAAGATTGTTATTAATTATTCTTTAAATGTTTGGTCCCATTCACCAGTGGAACCATCTGTTTTGGGATTTTTGTTGTTATTTGAGAGGAGGGATTGATTACTGATTCTATCTCCTTACTCATTATTAATCTGTTCAGATTTTCTACTTCTCATGATTCAGTCTTGGTAAATTATATGCTTCTAGGAATTTATCCATTTCTTCTGCGTTGTCTAATTTGTTGGCATATAATTGTTTATGGTAGTCTCCTATGATCCTTTACATTACTGTGGTATCAATTTTAATGTTTCCTCTTTCATTTATAGTTTTATTTATTTTAGTTCCTCTTGTTTTTTTGCTTGGTTAATTTAGCTAAAAGTTTGTCATTTTTTTAAATTCTCTATTTTATTTATTTTTTTATTATGGCCTTTCTTTTGCTAATTTTGGGCTTAGTTTATTCTTTAGTTTTTTGAGGTATAAAATTAGGTTGCTTATTTAATACCTTTCTTTTTTTCTTTATGTACGCACTTATAGCTATAAACTTTCCCTTATGACTGTTTGTGATCCATTCCATAAGATTTGGTATGCTATATTTCAATTTTCATTTGTTTCAAGATATTTTTAATTTCTCTTTTTATTTATTTTTGACTTATTGATTGTTCAGGAGTATGTTGTTTGATTCTATGCGTATGGGAGCTTTCCATTTTTCTTCCTATTATTGATTTTCAGTGTCATACCAATGTGTTCTGGAATTATAGGTGATATAATTTAAATATTTTTATATTTGTTAAAACTTGTTTTGTGCCTAATGTATAATCTATCATAGAGAATGTTGCATGTGCACTTGAGAAAAATGTGCATTCTGTTGTTGTTGGATGGAATATTCTGTATATATTTGTAAGGTCTATTTGACTTAGTGTTATTCAAATCTTCTGTTGTTCAAATCTTATGTTAAGTGTTCTTATTACAATAAAACAACACCAAAGGGGACACAAGAAAATAATATGAGGTGTTATATATGATTTTTATCTTGATTGTAGTGATGGTATTAGTTGTGTTTGCATATGTCCAAACAGTAATTGTACACATTAAATAAGCATTATTCTTGTATATCAATTATACCTCTACAAAACTGATAAGAAAAACAGTAACTGTTCTTGATTTCTGGGTACTGACAGCACAATCAAAGCAATACATTGTTTATTCTCTGATTCAAAATTGAAAAAATATCACATCTATATTCTACACCCATGGTATAATACAAGCTGAGGCCTCATGTCATGATGGCCACATATTTCTGCTTTTTTTTCTCATTTTGCCCTTCCCCACATTTCCATTTCATCTCTCAGAGAAGACCACTTTGATTCATGGCTACACATAGCTACCCCACAGAAACCTATGCATTTTTATTGTTGCTTTTATTTAAACCATTCTTGCAATTTATAACTTGATTCACAGTCACAGCCACACTGCTCTTCTCAGAGACTTTGCCCTCTTCCCCCTTCTGAACTTTCAAAGCATAATTTGACTACAGAACACAACATATCCCTTTTGAAACAGATAAAAAGAACAGTGGTTTCTCAAGTGCACAAATCATGACAAATCCCCAGTTATTGGATGGAAGCCAAAGAAAGTATAATGTTTCAGAAAACAACAAGGCCATTGGATGAGCCCAGAGCTGGCCAGTGAAGCCCAGGGGCCAGCAGTCCTGGCTAGATTTATCTCTAGAGCAAAAGAATAACTTCAAGAGCATCTGGGAGAAATGCAAAAGGAGCGGATTAATTCCTGATTAATGCGCAATAGTCAGAGTTGCAATTTGTAGGACCTGAATGAAAGTATTCTTAGTTTGTTTGTTCCTATTTGTTGTTTTTCAAATTCAAATTCTCTGCCAAACCATTCCTTTGGATACAAGGCAATGTCATAAGCTGTGCAGTGATTACTGCAAAGTGTCATCTTTTGCTATTAAATAATATTTCACAAACACCACCTAATCCTAATCCAATTTCTTTGTGATTTATCAATTATTTAGTGACCATGAAAAACACATTCTTCTGATATTAAAAGGGACTAGTTTAATATAAGTATGGGTTCATCAGTGAGTTCCAGTATTTCATAGTCTCTGAGCCTCAGTTAATCTTAATCATGTTGTTTCCAGAATAGCTGAACATTTATTGCTTTAAACTCAAAAACTTGATTTTAATAATTTACTGTATATATATTTTCAAGCAGATTGTACTCTTCCCTGCCTCCATAAAATGAAAAATATGAATGGAAGTTAACCATTTACCATAGTCTTAGGATACTGACTCTGAATGCATTATTATATTTCATTACGATATAATTTGGGCTCTTGTGAGCTATTTATACATATATAGGGTTATTTGCCCTAGATAGGTTTGTGATATGTTTTAATAGTTTTCCTACATTCTGTTGTCTGCCAACTATCACTATGTACTTTAGTTAACACATCAACCTTTAGGAACTTATCTCCCTTCTAATTTACTGCCTCTAATATAGGGTGGGTTTAGAAACATTACAATCCAGGTGTATTATTATTGCAGTTAAAATAAGATAAAAAGGCGCTGAATCTAAACAACATAAACTTTTAATTTTATCAATATTATTGGACAACCCAACCTCTTTTTTTGTACTTTTCTAGGTTCTTTTGCTTAATTATTAGTTCCTGACTGTATTTTGCATAAGTGAGATTTCTAGTTTGGTGTAGTGTTAATATATATATATATTTCAAAGATTATAATTTTGTTTATTTTGATTTTGTAATTTCAAGTAACTCCTTTGATCTATTAATGAAAAATATCAAGAAATTTGATTTTTATCTACACTGACATAATTGCTTGTATTAGAATACAAAATAGATCATTCTTATGGAATATCAATATTTAGGAAGTGAGTTATGCACAGGCCTATTTTCTTTTCATTACATTTTATCTAATCAAGAGTTATTGATCTCAATTAAGAAAGTACATTTTGCTGGCAACTGCTTTTCCTATTTCTGAGCTAGTTCTTTTTTATATATTTTTTTCCTTTAGTCGTTTACTCTCAAGACACAATATAGTAAAAATTTCATATTTTAATTTTAAGTATACAATTAGTTATACTATTTTACATTATTTCTCTCAAACCACAACACTTTGTGTAACTAAATGATGCAAAACAGAGTAAACATTTTATGCCATTTTTTCTTTCTTATAGACATAACGATAACTTTTAAAGAGAAATATATTAAAGTGAAGATGTAAAAGGCTTTTCTATATTTAATTATTCAACAGCCAGTGTGATATTTGTTTTCACTCCATATAAGACTATAGCTTCTTTTTCTTTATCATGTCCACTATTCTTCTATCTATGTGGATGTGTGTGTGTGTGTGTGTGTGTGTGTGTTGCATTGGAGGAATAAGATTAGAGTTTGGATAGGCTTTTTACCAATATCAGGTGCCATATAGCTATATTTAGAGGTATAATGTTGCTTTATGTGAGAAAGTGTAGATTTTGGAGAAAGGCAAATCTAGATTCATATATACACTATCCAAAATATTAGCTGTGTGACCTCAGGTTATATTATTTTGGATCACTTGTTAAATGAGAATAATAATGCATACTTTGAAGAATTTAAGAGATTAGAACTGTTATATCACACATAAACAATAGGATAGCCCTGGCTGTATGGCTCAGTTATTTGGAGCATTGTCCCATACACCAAAAGGTTTCAGGTTTGATTTCTGATCAGAGAACATACCTAGGTTTCAGGTTATATCCCTGATTGGGGCACATACAGTAGGCCATCAATCCATGTTTCTCTCTCACATACATGTTTCTTTCTCTCTCCCATTCTTTCTTTCTCTAAAAAAAATAAATAATAAAAACATATCCTCCCTGAGGGAAAAACACACACACACACACACACACACAACAACAACTGGATAAATAGTAATGATCATAGTCATCACCATACCTAACTACGAAACCAGATAAAATCAAACTTCAGCTCTTCTACTTACTAGCTGTCCAAATCTTACTCATATTAAACTGAACACTTATGAGCCTAAATTTTATCACTTATACCAAATGAGATAATACTTCTTAGTGTCATTATGAAGATTAAATGAGATAATGTATGTAAAGTGCCCATCATGGTACCTGGCTCAGGTTGAGCTCTCTCAAAGATTTAGTTTCTTTTCAACTCTCCTTTGAGAACATGATGAAAGGTAGATTAATAATGTAAATGTAACCAAGGCTTTATTATAATTCTATGACTTGTAATGAACATTCATAGAGCCTCTTTTTTTCTGTCTTACTAACAAAATAAAGACATATGGAGTGGTAGGATAAAAGTGGGAAAATATCTTGGATACACAGACTCTGGGATTTATTTATTTATTCAAACACCCAGAAACATTTGAGAACATCTACCATGTGTAAAACGTTTTGTATGTTTATAAGATGCAACGTTTAAATCAACATTTTATGTCTCTTTCTCTAACTGGCTTATTTCATTTAGCGTAATACTCTCCAGGTTCATCAATGTTGTCACAAAAGGTAATGTTTCCTTCTTTTTATTATTACTGAGTACTCTTCCATGTGTAAATGTACCACAGATTTTATATCCACTCATCTACTGATGGGCACTCGAGCTGTTTTCAAATGCCATATGATTTCACTTATATGTGAAATCTAATGAAGAAAATAAACTAACAAAACAGAAACGGACTCATAGATATAGACTGACATCTGTCAAAGGGAAAGGCATTGAGGGGCTGGGTGAAAGGGATTAAGGAGTAAGCAAAAAAGCAAAACAAATAAAAGGGTGTGTTCATTACCAGAGGGGAAGTAGGGGTTGAGGGAAGTAGGAAAGGGTAAAGGGCATATAAATGCTGATGGAAGAAGACTTGAATTTGGATGGTGAACACACAATACAATATACAGATGATGTATTATACAATTGTACATCTGAAACCTGTATAATTTTATTAAGCAATGTCACCCCAATAAATTCAATTAATTAAAAAAACATTTAAATTATCATGGATTGTAAGTATATATGCAGATTATGTTTCTGCCACTATACTAGTATACTTAGCCCTAGGCAACTCTTTGTTTGACACAAAAAATATTTGGTTATAAACCAGAAGACAAAAGAGTGCTTAACATGGATTTAAGCTTTGCTGTTCAAATAGTTGTGTTTTATAGCCAGAAAAATTGATATTTCATAAAGTTTAATTTCGTGTGATTGTGCATGGATAAAACATCCATTAAATGATTACAAATTCAATGGGTATAAAAATATATACTATGAAAAATCTCATTTCTCCCACTCCCCCCAGACAAACAATATTACATTTTCTTGTGTAGTCTTGGAGGAAACTTAAAAAGTTAATCTTCATTTATCCTGTGTCTCTCTCTTCTCTATAATTTCTTGAAATGAGTATGTAATAATCAATCAGAAAGACATGCAACTTTTCCAAGGTAAAGAGCCAGGGAAATGGTAGATGCCATTACATCAATGTTTTCACTGTCATTACATTTATATCAAATGATAGAATCAGCTAAGAACCTTTTTAGTGCTACAGTCCTTGAATGCATCAGAGATTTCCCCAGTGAGAGGCCTCAAGAAATTAAAATGAACTCTGTTGCTGTGTTTTATAGCATTCTAGGATAGCTCAAAATAAACAAGTCACAGTAACAAATATGCCACAGAAAACAGACATTCTCCCAGAGAAGCATTCATCTTGACCTTTCAAACACTTTTGTGTTCATTATTTTAAATAGAGTTCAATTTTCTTTCCATATATTCATTTGAAGTTACCTGGTTAATTGCTGTTTTCCTTCAAAAATTAGTATTACTCATGCTTTTTTAAAAATAGACATTATCCGAAGAATTGTAGGAAACAAATTATCTGCTGCAACTGTCTTTTTCTTTCTCAAGCTATTTCATTGCTGTAAGCTATGTAACATAATTAAGTTTTAGTAGTTTAAGGAGTGGAATGACATGCTTTTGACACAGATAAAACTGAATTCAGATTTGGGTTCCTTGTCTGCTGAACTTAAGTCTTCATTTTCTACATGTAAAATCAAGATAATAATACCTACATGTTGCAATGCTGTAGAGGGGCTTTAAAGGAATCACATCATATAACACTAGAAGTCACTTTAAAATAAATAATACTGGAAAGCACCTAAATGATAGTTGTTTTGTTGTTGTTCATGCTCTTATTATATAAAGCAAATTATGCTGAAGCAGGCAAGCGCTTGCTTCGAGCACAATTCAGGGAGTAGAATTGGGGACAGGCTGTATTTATAACAATGCATCATGGTGATTCTAAACTTCTCAGAATTAACTGACTGGTGATAGCAGCCACAAATTGAGCAACCTAAAAACTGGAGAGGGCTCTCAATGCAGTGTGGGTAATAGGGGGAGATTCAATAATATTGATAATCCCAAGTGCTGTCAAGGGTCTGAACAAAATGATGTAGAAGGAATTCAAAACTTTAAGAGCAACTTTTTTGGAGGTGCCTAGCCATATCGCTGTATGTGTGACTTCAGCAAATCTCACCTCCAATTAGATTCTCTGCACAATTATGATAATCTCCAAGAACTCTTATTGGGAGTAGCAATATGATCAAGGGTAGGAGAGTCTTATACAATAGGGAAGACAATAGAGGTGCTTTCTACTTATTGGCTCTTCCATAAATGCCTTGGTGCCTGATATTTTGCAAACTCGGTTCTCCCACATTTTTTTTCTTAATCTTATGAGTCTCTGATATTCTTCCAATGCCTTTTTTATTTAGCAAGAGTCAGCTTCTGTTGCTTGCAACCAAGAAATTTGTCAGATATATTATCCTTGAATTATAAAAGTGGGACTTTAATGATTTTGTTATTGACCAAAAAAATTAATGCTATTTCTTCTGGCTTTTAGTCTGTGTTTACATAGAAACAGCATGCTATTCAGATAATAAAGGTGGTCCATAAAAGAGTTTCCTAAGTTTGCAAAATATAAATGATTCTTTTTTAGAGATTACAGTCCAAATACCATTGTGCTGACAAAAAATGTTATGAGCTGAAAAACAGAAAACTTTGCTGTGGAGATAGTTTTATATTCTGTCTAACAAATGATCCAGGAATTCCACTCCTGGGTGTATATCCAAAGAAATTAAAATTAGTATCTCGAGATACTTGCATACCCACACTCATTGCAGCATTATTCACAATAGCCAACACATGAAAATAATGTAAATCTCCTTTGACAGATGAATGGATAAGTGAAATAAGCTAAGTGAAATAAGCCAGACAGACAGAGACAAATACTGTACAATATCACTTATATATGGAATCTAAGAAAGCTAATTTTATAAAAATAGAGAATATAATGGTAGTTGTCAGGGGGTGGGAAAGGGGGAAATGGGGTAATATATGTCAGAGACATGAACTTTCATTTGCAAGGGGATAAGTTATGAATATCTAATATATAGTATGGTGACTATCTATATAATAAAGAGCCAGGGTCATAACGATCATTACAACCAAAGGCTAGACAAGACCGGAAGTCAGTGCTGGGTTGCTGGCCAGTGACCCAACACTGACTAGGGGCACTGCAGGGCCCAACCCAGCACTGACTGCCAAGGGGGCTGTGGATCAGGCCCAGAGAGAGGCCTGCAGACAGAGAGGTAGAGTCTGATCTGCTGCCTCAGTGGCAGCTGTTGATCACCCATTCTCTCTGGGCTTCACCAGCAACTGTGCCTCTCTCTCCTGGCCTCTGCAGGGCTGCTAATCAGCCCCACCTGTTTGATCAGGCTCAGAGATAGGCCTGGAGACACTGATTGGCATAGAAACTTACAATCAGAACCAAATCTGGGTGAATATCAAGAGCCAATGGCTGCCTAGGAGGTGGAAGCTTTTGACACTGACTGGCATAGAAACAGACCAATCAGAACCAAATTGGCCAGCAGAGGATGGCAGTTGAGGGTGATATCAGGCCTGCAGGGGAGGGCAGTTGGGAGTGAGATCAGGCCAGCAGGGGAGAGAAGTTAGGGATGATCCAGCAGGCAGAGGCAGTTGGGGGTGAGATCAGGATGGCAGGGGAGGACAGTTGGGGGGGAGATCAGGCTGGCAAGGGAGGGAAGTTAGGGGTGATCAGGCAGGCAGAGGCATTTGGGCATGAAATCAGGCTGGCATGAAGAGAACAGCTGGGGACTCAATCAGGCCAGCAGGGGAAGGCAGTTAGGGGTGATCAGGCAGGCAGACAGAGGCAGTTAGGGGTGATCAGGCAGGCAAGCAGAGTTTAGGGGCGATCAGGCAGGCAGGGAGGTGAGTGGTTAGGAGCCAGCGGTCCCAGATTGTGAGAAGGGTGTCTGACCTCTGGTTTATGCCCGATCCCACAGGGATCAAGCCTAAACTGGCAGTCAGACATCCCCCGAGGGGTCCCTGATTGGAGTGGGTGCAGTCTGGGCTGAGGCAACCCCCCCTCTGTGCACAAATTTTGTGCACCTGGCTTCTAGTATTTAGTAATACAGTATTGTATACTTGAAAGTTGTTGAAAGTAGATCTTATGCATTCTCACCACATACATACACAAAAAAAGAGTTATGTGAGGTGACAGACTCATTAATTATCTTATTTTTGGTAATCATTCCACAATGTGTATGTATATCAAATCACAGTATACATTTCCAATATATTCAATTATATTTGTTATAATTATTCCTTCACATTTTTTTAATGATGGAACCTTTTAAAAATATAATTTGTGATCAATAGTAAAATAGCTTGAATTATTTGGTGATTGCATGCTTTAAATCTTTAAAGTAAAAATCTATTCATCAATAAAAAAGAGAAATATATATAAGGAAAATAAAATATTTTCAACATATTCTATATTTGAGCTACTAAATTATGTGATTTCATTATCAAGAAACATTGAATCTCAGTATAATAACAAGGAAGTCTTATGCAAGTGTTCAATGCCATCCATATAATAACTACAAGTAAAAATAGCGCAAAGTTTATAAAATGATATTACTTGCTGAATCTTACACCAAACTGAGAAAGGCAGCCTCAAAAAGCAAATCCTGAGAAAGCAAAAACTCTCTTCTCTGAGACCTACAACAGAATTGATGTAGGCCACCATGCAAGCGCTCCTCTCTCTGAGACCCCTGGTCATGTAGGTTGTCCCAAGTTTGGGGATTGTGGTAAAAAATAAGTATCAGGAAGGCCTAGAGACAAATTCCATGAATACAGACATTCATAGACAAACAGTGCTAAGCAATACAAACAAAATAAGACTTTCTAATAAAAGAAAAAATAAATTCCAGCTAAGCTACTAGATAGTGTAAGAAAAAGAGTTCAAGTTCATGAATCAGCAGGCTTAGATTCCCATAGTTTGATCTTCCATACTGATATAATAAAGATAATAGCATCTGCCTGATACAGTTGTTCTTAACATTCGATTAAATGATAGACATCAGTATTTGGTGCAAAGTAAGAACTCAGTGAGTATAACCTCTCTGAGCTTCAGTTTTGCTATCTCTAAATTGGTATAAATAAATAGCACTTGCCTCTTGGAGTATTAAATGAGAAGTAAATCACTGAGCATTACCTGGCAAATATTAAATGTTCAGTAAATATCTATCATCATCATTATTATTATTATTATTTATTATTATTATTATTATTACTAGGGGCCCAGTGCACAAAAATTTGTGCACTCGGCGAGGGGAGGAGGGGGTACCTCATCCTGGCCTGTGCCCTCTCACAGTCTGGGACCCCTCGGGGGGGATGTCCACCTGCTGGCATGCGTGGCCAGCCTGGGTGAGGGGCTGAGGGCTGTTTTCAGGCTGGCCACAGCCCCCTCAGGGTTCGTGCACTGGGGGGTGGGATGGCTGGTGAGTGCAGGCGTGGACGTTTCCAGCTGGGTGGCCCACCATCACAAATACCTGGTGGGCCCCTACCGCTGAAAGTTGGATTGCCTGAACTGCATTCTGACCATTCTCAGTAGCTTTCAGTAACCTGAGCATAAAAAGAAAGAAATTAAATGATACCATTACCCAGTAATCAATGGTATGGTTTTGCTAGGTGGGTGTTTTGGAATAATGGTACTACAAAGGGAAAAAAAGCTTTTGCTAAGAGAAAATTAGATAAGACTATCATAGTACACAACTTAGAAAATAAAATTTAGAGATTGGAAAGGAAACAGAAATGTTAAGAGATAACCTATGGACATAGACATAGAGGGGGAAAGGCCTGGGGGGGTTGGATATGAGGTGGAAGGGGTCAATGGGAAAAACACATACAACAAAGGGAACATCTGTGGCCAGCTTGCATAGTAGGCTCCGCCATGGGCCACAGAAGTCCCCGCACACCCAGAGCAGGCCACAAGGTTGGATCCAGGCGGGCAAGCAGCTGCCAATGAGCCTCCAAGGTCGCGTGGGCCCGCGATAGCTCCATTCCCAAGACTGACTGCAGGGCCGGGGGCCTGGCTTCCGCCCCGCCATGCAGCCAGATGCCACTGCCCGGAACCGACCACCAGCAAACGCGTAGGTGGAGGCCAGGCCTCCCCCTGTGCATTCACCTGTGCGATCACTCCATTCCCAGCCCCAGCTGCAGAGCTGGGGGCCTGGCTTCTGCCTGCCCAGCAGCCAGCCGCCACTGGCCGGAACCCACTGCTGGCAAACGCACAGGCGGACCTGGCGTTCGCCAGCGCCATCGCTCCATTCCCAGCCCCGGCTACAGGGCCGGGGCCTGGCTTCCGCCCGCCCTGCAGCCAGCCGCCACTGCCTGGAACCCACCGCCAGGCCTCTGCCTGTGCGTTCACCAGCACCATCGCTCCATTGGACCCAGTGTTTGGGTGGGCTTTGGCCATCTTGGCAGGGCTAATTTTCATACCATTGCTCTGATTGGCTATTGGGCCTCCTGAAGAAACGGTCAATTTTACTATTTCGCTTTTATAGAGTAGATTACTAGGTGCCTGGTGCACAAAAATTTGTGCACTTGCTGGGGGAGAGGGAGGTCTCTCAGCCCGGCCTGTGCCCTCTTGCAGTCTGGGACATTGGGGGGGGGGATGTCCACCTGCTGGCATGCCTGGCCAGCCTGGGTGAGGGGCTGAGGGCCATTTGCAGGCTGCCCACAGCCCCTTCAGGGTTCATGCACTGGGGGGTGGGAGGGCTGGTGAGTGCAGGTGTGGATGTTTCCCACCGGAGGGCCCATGATTGCACATGCTTTGTGGGCCCCCACGGCTGAGGGGACACACCTAGCGCAGAGCTGGTTGGCGAGCCAGGGGCAGACACTGGTGCAGGATCCCTAGGTGGGGCCCTGCTGCTGAGCAAACACACCCTGGGTGGAGCCAGGCAGCAGACTGGCTTCAGATGCTCCACACTGTGCAGCAGACGCTCCCGCACACCCTGCAGAGGCCCCCATGGGGCAGACAAAGGCAGCGGACCCTGGACAGGTGCTCCCACATGCCCCCGAGGAGGCCCTCAGGGTGCAGCCACACAACTGACCCAGGACGGCTGCTCCTGCATGCCCTGAGGAGGCCCCCGGGAGGTGGAGCCAGGCAGTGGACCCAAGATGGCTGTTCCTACAAACCTTGCGGAGGCCCCTCGCTCTCCCACACGCCTGGTGGAGGCCCCTGGGGGGCGGAGCCATGCAATGGATCCAGGATGGGTGCTCCTGGATGCCCCGAGGAGGCCCCGGGATGGACCCCCCCCAATGAGCTGACACACCCGGCACAACCTCCATTTTGGCTGGGTTAATTTGCATACAGCCACTCTGATTGGCTGGTGGGCATGGCTTAGGCATCCCAAAGAAATGGTCAACTTCAATATTACGCTTTTATTAGTTTAGATAATTGAAACGCTGTTGCTTTAAGCTGAGGCTTAGGCAGACAGGCAATGAAACCTCCTGTTTCAGCTCCAAGGCTTCTATAATTGAAACATTGTTATCATGAGCAGAGGCTCAACCAGTCTAGGCAGGCAGTTGCAACGGAAGCCTCCTGTTTGCTCTAGCTCTGTAGCTGCTGGCCTCCATCTTGACTGGGTTAATATGCATACAGCCACTCTGATTGGCTGGTGGATGTGGCTGTAAGCAGAGGCTCAGTTGCAATGGAAGCCTCCTGTTTGCTCTAGATCAATGGCTGCTGGCCTCCATTTTGGCTGGGTTAATTTGCATACAGCCACTCTGATTGGCTGGTGGGCATGGCCATGAGCAGAGGCTCAGCCAGCCTAGGCAGGCAGTTGCAACAGAAGCCTCTGGTTTGCTCTAGTTCCATGGCTGCTGGCCTCCACCTTGGCTGGCTTAATTTGCATACAGTTGCTCTGATTGGCTGGGAGGCATGACTTGGCTGGTGGGCGTGGTTAGGTGTCTCAGGTGATGGCCAATTTGCATATTACTCTTTTATTATATTCGATTATCCTATATAATAAAGAGGAAATATGCAAATTGATTGTCACTCCACCACAAAGATGGTGGAACCCACAGCAGAGGAGGGAGAGTGGGGGGAATTTTCCATAACACAAGATGGGTGCATCCACAGTGGAGATGGGGTTTCTGTAACACAAAGTGGCTACACCTACAGCAGAGGCCGAGTTCCTGTAAAGAGCCTTAACAAGCAATCAGCAGGGACCTGAGGCTGTGTCCCTCCTAACTCCCCCTGTGAGGCTTGACATGGGACCTCAAGCCACTCCCCCCACCTGGTTGGGCTTGACAGGGGACCTCAATGCATGACCCCTGCCCTGGCTCTGGGCCAGGGGACCTGAGGCCACATCCCCTGCCTTGTGGGGCTTGATGGGGACCTCAAAGCATGCCCCCTGGCATGGACTGGGCCAGGGGACCTCAGGCTGTGCACCCTGCCCCAGCACCAGGAGGGAGTACTTGAGGTTGTGCCCCCTGCCTGGCCGGGCTTGACAGGGAAGCTCAGGCTGCACCTCTTGGCCTGGACCATAAGACCTCAAAGTGTGCCCCCTGGCCCAGGCCAGGGGACCTCAAGCCTCACCCCCCAGCCCTGTGTTGGGCTGGGGAATTGAGGCTGTGCTGGGGTACCTGAGGCTATGCCCACAACCTAGCATGCACCAGAAGACCTAAGGCTGCACCCCCTACCTGATGGGGCTTGACAGGGGACGTGAGGCTGTGTCCCAAGCCTGGGGCCAGGCCAGGGGAACTGAGGCTGCAGCTCCCCACCTAGTAGGGCTTGTCAAGGGTGGGGTCAGCTGGGTCTGGATCTCGCCCAATGAGGGTGGGGACGGCTGGTTTTGGGTCTCGCACAATTTTGAGGTGCCGCAGGAGTGCAGGGACTTGACTCTGGGTCCCGAAGCGCACCCCAGACCCCGACAAGAGGAAGATTTTCATATACATTTTACTAATTTTCTTTCATCTTTGACACTTTTATTATAGAGAAAGGGCAAATAGCAATATTAAAATATTTCCTCCAATTAATCCCCTTTTAATGTGCATAAATTTTGTGCACCGGGCCACTACTTATTTATAATCCCTTTTCATTTCCCACTAGATGTTCCATTGCCAAGCACACTACCTATGTTTTCTACACCTAAGTTATAACTCCTTTTCTCTTCATTGGTCTAGTACTGGTGGAGGTTGAGGCAGAGGAAATCTTAAACTTTCCCTAGGAGTTGGGTGCATGGCCAACTATAGGCTAAGATGTTCTCTTCAGCACCCATGTCCTTTTTATCAGCTGTCATCAGAATAAGTGCCCTTCATCAAATAGACAGGGGGAACAAGCAAAGAAGGCTGTAAATAAGGGATTATGCTTGTTCCTAATGCAAGTATGCTTCCATATCCTCAAAGCTTCCATTCAAGAGCTTCACAATAGACTTCCCCACATTTTGACAATTAAACCCCTTTAATGTAAAAAACATTTACATGCAAAGATAGCAGAGTTGATAGCATTGCATAACAAGGAAAATATTTTATAAACTAATAGATAAAAAATAATGATGGCCTTAGCCAGTTTGGCTCATTGGATAGGGTGTTGGCCCACACAAATTAAATGTTCCCAGTTAGATTCCACTCAAGGGCATGTACCTGTTTCAGGCTCCATCCCCAGCCAGTTGGGGCACTTGTGGGAGGCAACCAATGGATGTGGATGTGAGATCATATGGATGTTTTTCTTTTTCTGCCTTTCCCCCTCCCTTCCACTCTCTCTAAAAATTAATGGAAATATCCTCAGGTGAGGATTAATGAAACAAACAAACAAAAAGAACTATGTAATGGTGTCTGAAATATTTCACACTTTTGATGTCTGGCAAGCAAGAAAAGATTAGGTTCTGAGGCTGTATTTGTAAAATATATATTATTGACATTTGATCCTAGAAATAAAACTAATCAGTTTCTGCTAAGTTTTAAGAGTAGCTCCATTCATTTCTTCTAAAATTTCCCTTCCAAGTGGAGGAAGAGTAAGGACCCAGGAAATACAGAGCATATTCATGAGAAGGAAGTTGGTTCTATGTGGCTAGAGAAAACCATACAGGGGAGGATGTAGCAAAAAATAAAGCAAGAAAGGAAGGCTGGATTTAGATTGTGAGGTATTGAACACCATGCTTTGGATTTTCACATGTTTTGAGCTGGCATGTTAAGCAAGCTTATCTTAAATGTTTATCTTAATTATGTTTTGAGTTGTGTAACTTGGTAAGCATGTCTGAAGGAAAAGAAAAGAAGATATAAGACATTGTTCAGGTTTACTATTTAGGTCGATAGACGTTATGAAGTACTAAAAAATTCTAATACTGTAATTTCAATAAATCAAGCATTTCATTACATGTTAGCATGCAAAACTGGCAGATATTTGATTTGAGCAAGGTGTCAGATATGTACATTTCTAACTGTTTCACTCATTTTATCTCAAATTTCTCACATTGATGGGCATTCCTCCTCTTAGGAGTACATATTCTAGATCTGTTTTGTGCACTGTTTTCAGTCTATTTTTTAAATCCAAACACTTTGTCAGAGCACTCTCTAGATTTCCCTTGGAGACATTTAGAAAATATAAAACTGCATATTTTGAATGAAAGCTTGAAATACTTGCATTTAAGTAATCATTGAATATGTGGACTTTTGTTTGCTAAACTTAAAAAAAAAACAGGTCTTAATTCTTAGAATGATTAACTATAAAACAACATAAACACCTATATCTAATAGCCCAGGAGACTAATTAGTTTAGAAAACTAATGTTCTCAAGTCCCTTTTTTCATCCCCACACCAACCCAGGGTCATTGTTATTTACCAGGTTTTAACCAGAAATAATATATAAGGCTAAATTGGAAAAGCCTTAAGCTAGCCTTTAAAATATTGACAGGCTTTTAATTATGGCAATAGTGTAAATAGAAAAGTAATCTTAGACTATGCATTACCTTTACAAATGCTTGTAATGAACTTCTTTATAAAACCTTGCCAGTGTAGAGCTAATTTAACTCAGTTTTCAATTAAAACTCAAGAGAACTATAATCTATTGCCTATAATTCCTTTCTCAAATACAATGCAACAACTTTCATTTTAATTATCCAGTAGTTAATTCAGAAGAATAATGCTAACTTTAGGAAATAATTAAATAATCTGCAACTGCATGTTATCAGCCATTTCATATAAGATTCTGATTTTAAAAAGTATTACAATAAGGCATCATAATAATGATTCACTCCCATTAAAAAAGTGTGGTGTGATGGGGAGGCTGAACTGAATTTGAACCTGTGTGTGCGAACTCAGGAAGGTTGTTTCCTGTGACCAGACCCCATGCCCATACAGGGCTGCAGTGCCACTTGACTTTGATTTGAGGGAAGCACACACAAAAGGCTGTTTTCTGCAGGGCAGGAGTGGACCTCCTGCCAACATAGTGATACTGTGCAACCCGGTCCTCCAAGCAGACCAGGGACACTGATTCTCCCAGCAAGAGGCAGCATTGAGCACCAGTGACTTGATTCTGCTTCTCATCGTGCATCTGGGATCCTTAATTCCCAGTGCATTCCCAGTGCACTAAGAGCCACTGACTCCAATCTTTAGTGCATGCACACACAGTGTGAAGATACATCAAGCAACAGAGATTCTGATATTCAATTCTCAGCAAAGGCACAGGTGATTTCTGACTCCTGACACATGCTAGGGGACTCTGATTTTCAGCACACACCAGTAGGGTCTCTGCTTCAGTGCAGCACAGGTGGGTTCCAGGATTCTAGGTGTACACACAAGGCCATATTAAGTGTCTGTGACTCTGAACCTGAATGAACATGGACCCCACCAACCTAGTCACACGTCTTGGTGTCAGAGCTTTTCAGTGACATTCAGGAGTTGTGAAGTTTCCACTGCACGTGACCTAGGTCCCTGCAACCCAACATTTGAACCTTCTGGTTACAGTAAGAATAAGGAGATAATGAAACAATCACTAGAGGAAAGAAAATGAGAAATTGCTAAGAAAAGAAATAAGTGAAAAGGATAAATGAGACATTACAGAAAAACAATTC
>PVJC01037801.1:0-17032 GCA_004026665.1 Murina feae
TCAATTACCCCTCCCCACACACTCGCCAAGCACTTACCTCGTTAGTACGGCACCCTGCTCGCGACCCTGACATCCCCTCTTCTTAGCCCCAACCACCAGCTCGAATCCCCTCCCCGCCCCCCTCCCCGCAGCACCGAACAGCCACCTCACCCGGACCCACCAGCCCGAAAACAGCAGCTCAGACCTGAGCGACAAGAGGCTGCTCTTCACACCCACCAGACAAAGTCGTTGCTTTTGTCCTCGTACGAGTTGATGAGCCCGTTGCAGAGGGGGGCGAGCAGAGGTCGCTTTCTGCTGCCGCTGCCGAGGCTGGAGCTGCCTCCTCCTCCGCCGGCGCTGGGCCGGGCCGGGCAGCTGAGTCGGGACAGGCCCGCGGACACCACCCCGCCGCCGCCGCCACCGCCGCTGCCGGACACGGCGGCCGCCACCAACACAGGCCGCCCCGGGACCCCGAGGCCGCCGGAGCCCGCGGCCTGGGCTGCCCCTCCGGACCCCAGCGCCGCTGCCGAAGCTGCCACGGAAGGGGGCGACGGGGAAGAGGATAAGGACGAGGAGGCGGAAGTCACCGAGGAGGCCGCCGAGGAGCCAGGGCTGGTCCCAGCGGAGCCCGACCCGGCCTGGCGGCTCCCGGACATCGTGACTCCCTCCCCTCCGGCCGGGCTCTCGGAGGAGAGGGACCGCGACCCGCCGCCGCCCCTACCCTCCGCCTCAGTGCATCCTGAGGATGCGCTCCGCGCCGGGAGGTGGGGCCGAGGAACAATAAAGTTGATTTTTTTTTTTTTTTTAAGGCGACCACACAACAGCGTCCAACGGGAGGGGGCGGAGGAAACTAATCACGCAGAGTGAAAACCACTACCGCCCTCCAGGCCGCCGCCGCCGCCGCAGCCAACCCAGGCGCGCCGAGGACCGGCCGTGCGCGTGCGCGAGCGGCGGAAGGGGCGGGAGCCGCAGGGGAATACGACTGCAGACGCCGACCGGGGTGGTGCTCAGACACGCACGGCGCGCCTCCGGTGACGGCGGCGGCCTAGTAACGACAGCAGCTGTCTACGAGAGCTGTTTTCGTTCGTGACGTACCGGAGGGCCGGCCTTCATAATGGGCGACAAGGCGGAGGAGAGCGGAATGAATGGTCAGGGTGGCGGACTAACTAGAGGGCGGGGCCGACGGTGGAACGGAAGCGCTCAAAAAGCGACTGCGCACGCGCGCCCTGGGTTACCCAGGGTCCCCGCTCCTGGCCGGGGAGCCGTGCCGCCGCGCAGGCGCGGAGACACGCGTGCGTGTGGGAGAGCCGCATTCCAGAATGGGGAGAGGGAGCGCCGGCAGTCGCCTGAGGGGCAGGCGGCGTAACGCAGTGGCGGCGGCCCGGCAGGTGCTTCCGACTGGGGAATTGTCGAAGCCCCGTAGACTGGGACTCAGAAAGGGCCCAGAAGCTCCGAGCAGTCGAAAGCACTGAAGCACTGCCCCGGAGGCAAGGGACTCCCAAATTCTGCTGTTTCCAAGCCATTCCACAGTGTCCAGGGGAATAAATTAAGATGAAGTCACTCAGCAACGCGTTGTAAGTGGAAAACGTGGTAGCAGGCGTTACCAGTTTTATGCGTTCGACCGTCAGTTCACTTTTGCATTTTGAAAAGTTACCGAATGAAGCCTATCAGCAATGGAAAACAAGTTATGCTTAATCAGAACACAGCTGAGTCAGAACCCCGGTTTCATGTGCATCTGATATAATTTTAGCACAAAACAAGTAAATCTGGCATTTTAAGCTACCAGAAAATTTGCACTTCCTGGTAGGCTTTTTGGAATAGTAAGAATTGATTAATAATAATAATTTATTGTAGATTTTCATTTGCCTTTTTGAAAATCCCTAAGATTCTCGGGATATAAATTAGAAACAACTGAACTGATTGGTTTTGGGTACTATTTCTAACTCTATCATTGTATGATTCTTAGAGGGAATGATCCCTGACTTAATTTTCACACATTTTGAAGACTGGGGGCAGCAAGGGCCTTTCCCTAGGCACATGTATCCATGCTGCAGGAGCAGGACCAGGGAGGGGCCTAGATGAAGGCCCAGCAGCCAAGACCTAGCCATTCTCCTGGGCTATGAGCCATCATAACGCTGCCGTCCTCAACTCTGCCTTAGCTGCTCACCCTCTATGCCCAGCTCAGGTTCCTACTCAGCAAAATAATACAGGAATGGTCTTATCACATTTCCAAGAACCACTCTCCATGTATGAACACTGCATTACCCAACGCATGTTTATAATCACTTTCAAGACCCACCTGAAAATATAAAACAAAAAAATACCAAAAAAAACCCACATTAGAAACAAAACAAAAAATAAAAGAACAACAAAAAAACACAAAACAAAAAGACCCACCTGAAATGTGAGCCTCACTGACTCCTTGGCAGAGATCGTTTCGCCTTCATAAGGGCTCCTAGGATTTTTTGTTTGCACTTAAAACATTGCATTTTAGTGATTTATATATGGCTAGAGGTCCGGTGCACAAAAATTTGTGCACTGGGGGCTGGGGGGTTTGATTCCTCAGCATGGCCTATGCCCTCTCGCAGTCTGGGACCCCTTGGGGAATGTCCCCAGGGGATCGGACCTAAGCTGGCAGTCAGACATCACTCTGGCAGCCCAGGAGCCCTGGGGGGGGGGCGGGGGCGGTGATATCCACTTGCCAGCAGGGAGCAGGCCTAAGTTGTAGTCGGACATCCTTAGCACTGCTGAGGAGGCGGGAGAGGCTTCTGCCACCACCACTGTATTGGCAGGCATCAGCCTTGCTTGTGGCTGAGCAGAGCTCCCCCTGTGGGAGCCCACTGACCACCAGGGGGCATCTCCTGCATTGAGCGTCTGCCCCCTAGTGGTCAGTGTGTGTATAGTGACCAGTCATTCCCAGTTGTTCTGCTGTTAGGGTCAATTTGCATATTACCCTTTTATTATATAGGATTCTCTACCACCATCTATCAGCTTTAACTTTGTATTCTCAGCATATAGCACAATACCTGGCCTATGATTGATGCTTATCAAATATTTCTTGACTAACAAATGAATCAAGTAGTTGATCTCATTTTAATTATTTGCTAATTGCTGAAGGTGTGCCTTTACAACTGAATTGTAAACTCTTTGAAAGACAGGACCATATTGGTTCACAGTGGTCAACCAGTTTTTTGATGTAGTGCATAAATAAATGAAGTATATAAAACATTGCTTCTAAATTCAGGAAGTTTATGAAATAATTGAAGGATTAGAAAAATATGTAAAAAAGTTAAGTAATAGTACCAAGGAGCACATGCAAAGTGTCTAATGAAGAAATTAGAGAATCACCATAGGGGCTGAAGCAAGAACAAGTGCTGAGGGTCAGCCATGCTGGTACAGGGAAAAGTTTGGCCTTAAGAGACAAAAGTTATGATCTGGACGATCAGAAAGTGTAATTAAAGTCATGAGTTCAGAAAATAAATAAGTAAAAATAACCTACATCAAGTTCAGCTGTCTAATTGATAGGGATAGAGTTTGTTCAGGAAAAATTCATTTGTGGGGCAGATTGTAAACAGCCTTGAAGTTACTTTGGAAAATAGCCTGTAAGCAATTGGGAACAATGAAAACCTTAAGTGGGGGTAAACCATATTCAAAGTGTTGTTTTGAAGGTTAAGTTTTCAGCAGATTAATATTTCAGAGATGGAAGATTAGGGGCAAAGAGACTAATTAGGAAAAAATAGCAGTCCAAGCATAAGTGGTGAGATTTTAGATTAGGGTGTTAACAAGGAGAGTAAGGGAATTAGCCTTACTGAGAAAAACAAAAGAACCTATAGAAGTACGTTACTCTCTAAAAGAATCTTTATAGTCCTTGAGGACATGGCCCAGGTCTGTGTTCATCACTGTCTTTCTCAGTGCTTGGCACAAAGGCCAACAAACTGATTAAGTCAAAATGATGGAATGCAAAGAGGAGTGATTCCAAAAATGACTTCAGGGATACTAGCATGAATACAGAATTGGAAACAGCCAAGGGTGGTTTAGTTTTGGATGTGTTGTGTAAGTGTGGGATGAAAATACATTCAAGTGAGCATATCCAAGCAGTGATTGAAAATTCAGGCCAAGGCACAGGAAAAGTTCAGCACAGGACAGAAGTAAAACTGCAGATTCCTGAGCTCTGCCTCCAAATTCTGACCCTACAGGTCTGGTGTCAGGCCTATGAATATGCATTCTTACCAGCACCCAGGTGAATCTGATGCAGGTCACTAACCCTTAAAGGAACACTGATATTGTAGGGAATGTAAAAGAAATAAATAAAACAGTCTCTTCCTTTTTGGTTGCTTTATTCAGAGGACAGAAAGTAACATGACTCCAGCTTAGAAGTCTCGGAGGGAAAAATCATCAGTTCTTAGTATTACCACTTTTGTAATACTCTGGTAAATACCAGATAAACGTGTAAAGGCTAATCTGAAAGTACACAGTCCTTATTAGTTTTTACTGGCAAGATCTGGTGAAGCAGAAGAGAAAAGAGGAAGCTTGGCAAAACACAAAAAGGAAGTCAGACAACTCGGAGAAGTAGCAAATAGAAGGGAAGAAAGTATTAGTGAAAAATGAAAGTAAATGTAAAATGAAAACTAAGCTCTAATAATTAAAAGAATTCCATTATGTTGTTAAATACATGAATCCTTTGAGTGACAAAAATGACAAGACAAAATTCAAAGTCCTCCACAAAAATACTGCTACTGAAAAAAAATCTAATGGAGTTAAGATGAAATGGAACTACCTACAGAATTGAACTTCCCAGACATACTTCTAAGGTGTCTTATCCAAATATTTTAGGGAAATATTCTAGTTTTCATCTCCAGCTAACCCTGCCCTTTGGTAACCAATCTCCCAAAAAGATCCTCCTTAAAAAAAAACTATATTTAATTGACTCACCTGAAAGGTTTACTATCTACTAGCCCTGTACTGTTTAACCAAATCTCTCATCAAATTTCTCAGTAAATAATAGGTTCCTGTTCATTTTTTTTAAATGTAATGTGTTTGCCTTGTTTTTTAAAAAAAGGGGTGGAGGGCCTAAATTGAGAAGAGAAAGGAGAAAAAAAATTTTCAGTCAGTGCGAAAGAAAGAAAGACATAGAAATGCTTCTGTAACTTGATAGCATAATAAGGCATCCAGCAGAAAATTATCCATAATCTACAGGTAAAATGAAAAGCTCCAACTTGCACATTAAAATTTGGAGGTAGACACCTATGGAGAACTATAATTTCTTAGAGTTGTTATTTCAGGACAATCTCTTTTCCAAAAATGGCTCTGACACTATTTTCATTGGTAGAATTGCATCATTAGCTTTTATTCTTTTCCCATTCTTCCTGTGTAAAATTACAAGCACATTTTAGAGAAGGTAAATTAATAGCACTAATAACTTGGTAAGTCATTCATCATATTAAAAGAAGTTAATTTCCTTTATTAGAGCACTTCTTTTGCAAGTTACTGCTAAGCAGTTTTAGCCAAGGTAATTGTAAAATATAGCTTAGGCTGGCTGATCAAAGTATTATAACAATGAAGGATTATATAGGAGGAGTTGTATGTCTGTGAATGTACACACACACACACACACATACACACATAAAACAAGTAGCATTTGAGATCTTGCTCCCCAATATATGTCCTCAGTTTGGCTCAAATAAACTAATAGAAATTTATGACAAAAGAAACAAAACAAAAATCAACATTGGGAAAAAGCAACATTGACTAGAAAAACATTTACTTGTATTATACGGTGAATGTATACATATTTTGTGACTATGTGGGTAGGTTTAGATCCATTTGAAGATCGTAAGCAGAAACAAAATAAGGTCTAGTGAATTCTGCAAAAAAAAAAAAAAAAAAAACAACCAAAAAAAACCAATTGGTGTCGTCATGAGATGGAGACCAGGTAATATTAAAGAGCAGGGAGGATTTGACCACCCATGCATTTAATGTGGTATAATTAAGTGATCTGGGAAAGTAAGCTAGAATCAAGAAATGTTTAAAACAGTACATTGCCCATTGTAGTTTGCATCAAGTCTCCTCCCTAGATTGTGAATCATATTTCTTTCTGCCTACTACCCTGAGTATGCAGATGTAATTGCTGGCAAATCATCTATGACATCGCCTCCAATATCCACTCCTCTTCTTGAATTAGCTAATTAGTTGATTTGAATTCATTATATGCATTGAATTTATAAGAAACTTGAAATGCTAAAGTAGCACTAAATTGTGAACTTGTCCAAACTTAGAATAAACATTGAGTAGTATTTGGATAAAATAATTATAATTAGATTTATACCCAGTTGGAAGAGAAGTTAGTTTGGGAGCCTATTCTTAATCTTTGAAGGTGATGTAAAGTAAGTATTCTTTCTGACAATGTTTCCTCTTATGCTCTGAGTCTGTATGGTAATTCTTATATTCTAAATTTGCTTTACTCAGATATGACAGGTCTTTATTTTCTCACCCAATTGGGTCCTCCCACACAGAGCTTTGGGCGTCTCCTATTAAACCAGTTCATCAACTGCATTTGCACCTGTCAATTTATTGTGAGATAGGAGAAACTTGTATTATCTCATCTTCAGTTTGGAAAAATTAGGTCAAAGCAGAAAACTGCTGGCCAAATCAATTGAAGTTTACTAAATCTGTTAGACAATAATTCAACTGATACAAGAGCGTATACTAGTATTAGTTTTGAGTCAATTAAATCAAAGTTACAAATAAAAATGGAGTGTCATACACTATTCTTCATTCTTCCTTCCTTTGCTGTATGAAGAAGTTATAAGCTGGATTCCATACTGGAGATCTGAATTAGTCTTGGTATTATTCACAACAGTGCCAATGGCTGGTTTCTGTGATTAGGCTTGCTCAAACTGCCGTGTCTGCCCCTGCCTATGTTCCACCTGCCTTTGTTTTCCTGGACCTCTGCCCTGTCTGCCTGCCAGTCACGTTAACGTCTCTCAATAGCAGCATTAACCCAAAATATTTAGTTATACACGCAATAAGTTCCTTACTCCTAGCATTGTAATTGTCAGCTCTTTCAACTAGACTGCCAGATTCTTGATTGCAATGACTATTTCTTTTCTGGTCTATTCCCAGCATCTGGCAAAGTATCTGATATATAGAGGGCAAGGCTCATATATTTTACTAAATCAATGTTGAATGAAGATGCTCTCATGTTTTAAAGATGCCTTAGAGACCAATTCAATTTCCCTATGTGATTTTGACTTTTCACAACATCATAAAGATATTTTCTATTCTAGAGTGAATGCATGACTCACAAATATTTTTTAAAATATATATTATTAAAAAAATAAATAAAATAAAATATATTTTATTGATTTTTTTTTTTTTTTACAGAGAGGAAGGGAGAGGAATAGAGAGTTAGAAACATCGATCAGCTGCCTCCTGCACACCCCATACGGGGATGTACCCGCAACCAAGGTACATGCCCTTGACTGGAATCGAACCTGGGACCCTTGAGTCCATAGGCCAATGCTCTATCCACTGAGCCAAACTGGTTAGGGAACAAATATTTTTTTTTTAGCATCATGACTTTATATTTTAGGTGTGTGATACATTTGCTACACCCCCATAGCAACTGAAGTTTCAAAAATATACTCAAAAGTCATATTTTCATCCTTGTCAGCTCATATACTATATGTCATTTCAGAACAGAAGCCCCAGTAGCAACTTGCTTTGGAACTCTTTGTTTGGGAAGGAACACAACCCCAGATTGATGTTATCCATTTGTTTACTCATTTGTTTGTTCATTTCTTTGTTTGTGGACACACATACAAAAAAAGGCCACATACTAAACCTGGCAAGATCAGCATGCAGGTCCTACAAACTCAAAAGACCAAAAGGAACCACATAAAGTGATCTAAACATAAAATTCCTAACTAAAAATGAATCATGGCAGGATACCACAGCCTAGATCTGTAGCTTCCTTAACAAAGGTCGGTCTTCACTTTGAATGAGCCAGTCTATTGTGTCTTTGCATCTGAGATAACATACCTTTGGAATGTCAGAGTAATCTTTTTCCAGATCCCTCCGGGCACACTCACCACATCAGAGCACAAAACCACAGAACCCCTCATTGTTTTACCACCCCTCCCCCCAATACCATCTCTACACGCTGCAAATGTTCATTGTTAACTCTCCTGAACCCACCAAAGTAAAAAAGTATGTATCTCTCCATTTTACTCTTTATCGAATCTCAGAGGTTTCCCCACTTTGGTTTCTGCCACCTCCCTAGTTTACCAGCAACAAATTTTATGGAACCCCCTTTATATCTCCTCCTTTGATTCCAATGCATAAAATAAGCTATAAAACTGCCATTCTTCAGAGCATTTTTCTCAATCCATTGAAATTTTGCTTCCTGGCACATTTCATCAGTTTGACTCAAACGTGTAAAAATTGTCTACAGGTTTCTTACGCAGACACATTCAAGTGTTTAGCCAATATATTAATCCATTTGCTGCATTACAAACACCCATAAACTTAGAGCATTAAAACACCACCATTTATTGAGTTCATCACTGTACAGCAAGCATGTCAAACTCAAAGGCTAACGGCCAAATAAGGTTTATGTGGGCAAAAACAAACAAACAAAAAAACACACACAAAAGCTTCAATTTTCATAGAAACATAGGCTTATTTTGATAGAGACATGCTGAATACAAAGGACTGAAATGAGTAATAGGACATTTTAATAAAAATATTTTTTCTTGAACATTAACTTATCAGACACTGAAAAACTGCACAACTTAATAAGCGTAACACAAATAAACCTATTTTTCTTCTCTGAAAGTGAACTATTTATTGTTGCACATACCAAACAAGTCAATACAAGACTAATGATGTGGCAACCAGCTGCCAAAATATTTGCTGCTAGTATTAGTGGAGAGAAATGGTGTGCCTGTGCATAAGGCACAAAAGAGAAATGAATGCAACACGAAAATAGTAACCAGTCATTAGTGAACGTTTGTAGTTTGTTATTAATAATTATGTGTAATGAAAGAATATAAAAACTTAAAGAAGGTGCCTGCTTAGTCCTGCTTAGTCTGACTTCCTTAGGGCTCTCGACAGGCATGGGAATGTGACCTTTCTGACTGTTCCAGGAAATAGTCCCGAGCCGGTATAGACAATTAGTCTTGAGATAAGGGCTGAGCTGGGATGTTTTACTGCTGCTGGTCCTCCCCGTTTGTTGATTAATGAACCAAAGTTCCTTGTGAAAAAACTTCACCAGGCGCCAGGTGTTCGTCTGGGAAGCCCCTGCTATGCCTGCTACCCCCCCTTATTTTTGTAGTTTTTGCCTATATAAGCCTGAAAAACTAGCTGTTAGGGACTCGGCTTATCTGCTCCTATGTGAGTGGCGAGCTGAGTCCCAGCATGCTGGAATAAAAAAACCTCTTGCTGTTGCATCAAGACGTCTCCTGTGGTTGACTGGGGTCGCCGTCATCTCCAGTGGCGGAGGGTCCTAGCTAGGATCTTTCAGTAACAGGATATTATAAAAATTAAGTTATGAAATTTCTATTAAAATGTTTCTTATATTGGCTGGGCCACAAAAATATTCGTTGTGGGCCACTTGTGGCCCTCTGGCTGCGAGTTTGACATGCTTGCTGTACAAGCTGGCAATTTCTCCTAAACTCTACTGGAAAGTTCTTCAGATCTTACTGGGGCTCTCCATGGGACTTTGGGATTGCCTGGAGGCTATGATAACTTCAGCTGGGACAGCAACAATCTGCTCCAGGTGCTATCTCATTATTTTATCCTGAGCGTTAACTCAGGGTTAACCATAAAACATAAAACCCTGTTGTTTGGATATCACAGGGTAGGCAATAGCAAGAAAAATTACTGACAAAACTGGAATAAAAGTCAAATCTGGATTTAGAGAATGAGAGATTATATTCAAATGTAGTATTGCAAGAGAAGGAAAGGGGTGGGGGATCATTGCAATAAGGAGAATGCTTTGACTACAAGGACTCAAGAGTTAGGCAAAAAAAGAAGAGTAAAAAAAGCTACAAAGATGCCCTAATCTGTTTGGCTCAGTGGATAAAGTGTTGGCCTGCGGACTCAAGGGTCCCAGGTTCAATTCCAGTCAAGGGCATGTACCTTGGTTGTGGGCACATCCCCAGTGGGGAGTGTGCAGGAGGCAGCTGATTAATGTTTCTAACTCTCTATCCCTCTCTCTTCCTGTCTGTGAAAAATCAATAAAATACATATTAAAAAAAAAAAAACTAGAAAGAATTAAGTGGGATGAGTGGGTGGCACATTCAGGTAGTAGCTCAGAGAATATTTTATTTTACCCTGAAGCCAGTTTATTCTCAAGAGAGGATATATATACTGTTGAGGGCTCAGGTTGAGGGTGGGCCAAAATTTAGGGGCTTAAAGTAAGGAGACAGATTAACAGGAGAAAAAACACACACCCTTAGTTATGTACCGTTAAAAAAGAAAGAACAGGCCCAAAATGAAGTCATTTGTGCTAAGCCCCACCAAGACTCACTACCTAACTTAATTGCAGTTTTAGTCTGTTTTAGGAGTGAATTTTAAGCCAGTCTGAAAGTTCCTGATCAACATTAGTGAAGTATGCTACCCTTTCTCGTTCGGCCCAGTTTCTGCCTATAAAAACCTTCCTTTCTGTACACTTCTCAGAGCACCTCTCTATTTACTAGATGGGATTCTGTCCGATTCAGGAATCATTCAATAAAGTCAATTAGATCTTTAAATTTATGTAGTTGATTTTTTGTTCTTATGGGAGTTCTTCAAAAGATATAAGATTCAAAAGGTAGCCAGAGGATTGAGGCTCTCATACTATATTGTGAGCTAAGGAAGGGGTTAGTTAGGATCAGGGCTTTCAAAGAGAAGAAGGCAATTCAGAGAAGTTGAGAAGAGGAAATGTTTAGTAAACAAAGATTTCCCTGCCAAGCAGATAATGTCAGCTGAAAAAGTTATCTTTAGACTGGATGTCTTTAAGCAGGCCCTTTTTCTAATGTAAATTTCCTTTACAAATGTAGATTTCTCTTATAAAAGGGCAATTTCCACTGTTTTAAGAGTTTCTCTTGTGTCTACAGTTTCTTAAAATAATTAGTTCAAAATAATCCTTATGTCAAAGAGGCATATTTTGAGGTGGCATATTCTGCTGCTCTTCAATATGTTAAATTATTCTTATGGCAATAAGTCTCAGAAAGTCCTATCTTTTAGGGATGAATTGGTATAATAATGCATGGGAGGAAGATGATTCCTCAATGTGGTAAAAAAAAAAAAAAAAGCCTTGGGTGTCAGTGAAGTTATGATTATTTCATACTTTCCACCTTACAGTAAGTTAACTGAATAATTTTTGGTTGTTAGGAGAGAATAATTTATAGCTGTGCACATCGTGATGGCAGTAGGCAGAGAGAATGTTCTATTAATATCAAAGGAATGCATGTGGGTGTCTATGGAACTGCTGTGTTGATGACGTATGGATGACTTAAATGACTGCTAACTTGGGAAGTAGGGACTACTGTGTGGGTTAAGAGCAGTTCAGGGCCTTGGTCACAGCATGCTGAGAAGACTGGGGCCATAGTCCTTGCCACAGCGTGAGAGCAATGTTTCCTCGCCAGGAGAGGCAACCTGAGAGGAACTCAGGCTGCTGACTCTCCTTAACTGAGCACTCAGCTCCATAGTAGTCATGTCACTCAGAGAGAAGCTTGCCATCATTCCCAACCCCAGAGCTCTGGCTCAGAAAGCTGTACCTCCTTAAGGAGCAATGTGAGAGGGTTAACGCTGTATGTGTGTGTAGAGGATGGGGGAAAGGGGGAGACCTAGACTTCATTAAAATAATCCAGCCAATCTCTAAACTCATTGAACAAGAGGCACTTGCTAGACTAATGTAGCAACTTGATGTCCCTTCCAAAGGAGGAAAAATTTGGGTAAAAATAAATGACAAATCGAGAGGAGAAATAATAGCTGAGTATAAGGAAATGTATAAGGATTACTAAATGAGAAAAATCCAACATTTTATTAATACCTCAATAGCTCAGAGCAAGAGAGTAACATTATCTCTGAGCATAAGTACACCCCATGTCCAGAAGGGTGAAAGTTATGCTCACCAAGACCACCCCTGCTTTTGGAACCTGACAAGGTTGGGAGGCAGTCTGCAAACCTAAGTCTGGGAGGCATTCTGGTCAGATGAAATGTTGTTGAACTGGATGAACTATTAATGACTATATTGAACTCTAGTAAGGTTCGGTATCTTTGACTACTATTTTCAAGCTCCATCCATTGCAAAGGGCATCATTTGGGAAAGAATTTCCAAGAATTGCTTCCTACTGGGACATTATGGCTCACTGACTGCTGGGTAACTGTAAACCCTAACAGTCAGGTGCTTAGCAAGGTCTCTGTTACAATAGTCAAAATATAATGGCAGCATGCCCAATATGCCATAGTGTATTATGCACACACACAATCACCCTAGTTTTTGTGGATGGAAAGCTATTAAGCAGGAAGCAGGAAAGCAATGGGTTCCTGATGAGATTAAAACATGGGCATTGTGTGGTAGATCTGAGATCTTTTGAGGAACAGCCCCATCCTGAGATGAGGAAGGCTATGGGAAGCCTTATGACATACTCAAATCAAATTGGATCTGGCTTTGACTATCACTCATTTAATCCTAGTTAGGGTACCCAACATTTTTTGGATACAAAATATGTATCCTAAGTGGACCCAGGCCATCTATATATATAAAAAGCCAATTTCTGTGATGACCAGGACAACCAAATGACCGGTCACCATGAGGTACATTGAGCACCTCTCGGTACCTCCCCCGTGGCCCACAGGCTCCAATCGCAGCAAGGCAGACAGCGGGTCGGTGGGGCAGCGAGCCCAGTGAGCAGCAGCAGTTGGACGGGCAGATGAGCAGGTCTGTGAGGGCAGTGGGGAGGTGGGCAGGAGGGCAGGGATATGAACAGTGGTGGGCTGCCAAGTATGATTTCACACGCTGAGCCTCTAGTCAGTACATAATAACAACAACATGCATGGTGGATTAAACAACAATGACCTGCAAGTCAGAAAAGGGCCTTAAGGGAGATAGATTCCAGCCCAGGTATCTTTGGACAAGCAGAGTTTACTTTTAATGAAGAACAGCATTCAGAGAAAAAAGAGTTATTCACTACAAAAGGTAAATTAGAGAGAGTTCTCTTTCCAGCAGAAGACAAAGGCTGGGAGTTAGCCTGGAGAGATAATGAAACATTAGCACAGTAGACCAGGTAGATTCAACCAATAATGTTGGGTAATGTTAGAACCCAGCTTTGGGAAAGGACCTATACCCCTGGCCCAAAAAGTCCTCTTAAGTGTTTTAATAGAGATGGAGGCTGAAGTGGCCATGAGACAGTGGCCCTCTATCCTATCCCCTGAGGCTCAGGGGGTATACCTGTGAGAATCTTAAGGCCTCAAAGTTTATGGAAGTTCTCTGATATCGATATGACATGACTGCTCTTGCCCACAGAATAGGTTGAAATAAAGCATATCCTACACTATAGTTAGTAGGGATAAGCACTATTCTAAATAGAATTCATGTCTTCCCCATTGGAGAGTGGAACTTGAAGATAGATTGATAAACTTTCTATAAGTACTCTTTAGCTCCATCCAAAAACACCTTGATGTATTTTTATTATTTAGTTTCAAATATTTATTAATTTTTAAAAAAGAATTTCTTCTCTGACTTGTTATTTAGAAATCTTCCAAGTATTTGAGGCTTTTCTAAATATCTCATTGTTATTGAATTCTTATTTAATGTCCTTATGTTTAGAGAACATATTCTGTAAAATTTCAAACTTATAATGTACTGAGACTTGTTTTATAATGTCCTGGCATAAGGCCTTTCTTGGTTAATGCTCTATGTGCACACAGATAAAAATGTGAATTTTGCAGTTATTGGATAAATTATTCTATAAAGGTCAGTTATGTAAAAGTGGTTAATAATTATTTTTAGATATCCCACACCCTTTTCAATTTTTATGTAGCTATTAAAGAGGAAATTAATATTTCCACGTCTGATTGTAGATTTCTCTATTTGTCTCTTTAGTTCAGTCAGCTTTTGCTTCATCTATATTTAAATTCAGTTATTAGCCACCTACACTTTAGATTTGCTATGTCTTCACTATGGATAGACCCATTTATCATTATAAATGTCTCTGTCTCTGATAATTCTTCTTGTCTTCAGGCCCATTAAATCTAATATTAATAAAACTCTTTGAACTTTATTGTGCAAACCATTTACATGGTATACCTTTTTCATTCTTTTTCTTCTAAACCAATATTTTAAAAAATATTTAAGAAATCATCGATACAGTTGGATTTAGTTCAGTCCTTTGTAATGCTTGCTTTTGATTTGCCAAATCTATTATTTTATTTTTCTCTTTCTCCTTTCCTGACTTCTTTTGGGTTAATAGAATATTTAATATTCTAGCATGATCACTCTTTCTAGCATGATCATACAGCATGATCATTCTAGCATGATCATTCAGCATGATCATGTTGCCTTTTCAGCTATACTTCTTTACATTATGTCACAGGGTTGCTATCAGGATTACAACATGCATACTAATCACAGCCTACTTAGAGTTAATACTGTGTAAAACTTGATAAAAATGTATAACCCTGTAATGGTTCCATTTGCCACTCCTGTCTTTTGTTCTTTCTATATTCATAGACATGCATACACCTATCATAATATATGGATTGTAGATGATATGTTGTTGAGAGCCTGCATTATGATTTTTCCACTATAAAGGATATTAAATTTTGTTCTTACAGTCAGTTGAACTACTGGTAGATCCTTTAGGTCTCGTCAGGCTTCAGTTTTGAGCCTCATCCTGGGATGTGCTTTCACTCTGGAGCGTGGTTCTTTCCAAGGATGTTTCCGAGATTCTTAGTGAGACCTCTCAGCTCTGGCTGGGCCGGGACTTCAATGTAGATGATCCCTACTAGGCCTTAAGCAGTCTTTTTTTGTGCTTATGTGGCCCAGCCCATGGCCCTGACCTTGTAATGAGTTCCACACAGACAACTGGCCATCTGGTTACAGGCAGCAACCTGTTTTCAGGTACCCTGCTTCACAAATCCCTGCTGCTTCAGAAGTCTCTAACTCTTCAGGCCAATAAGTGCACTGTGCCACCAGACCTCTGCTTCCTTCTGTTGCACAAAAGTCTCTCCTGACAAACTTCTGAGGTGCCTGTGGAGCTCCCTTTGAGTACATCTATGTTTTCATTGCTCACGCACTTGCTGACTGTTGTTCATTGCCTAATTATATTCATTTGTCCATAGTTGTATTTGAGAGTCTGGTTTTCATTCCTCTGTCATGGCTAGAAGCAGAAGCTCCTGTGTGGTGTTTTAGAAATGTAATAGGCTAAATGCAATGTGCTATTCTGGGTTGCATCCTGGGACAGAAAAGGGAAATTCATTTAAAAATGGGCAAAATCCGGAGACAGCAAGATGGCAGCATAAGGTAAACACCGTAAATGCAGCCATGAACAACTATTTCAGAATAACCACGAAAAGAAAACACGGACACCACTCACACCCACAGGAAGGCTGGCTGAGTGAAAATCCTACAACCAGAAAGAAACTGAGATTCAGAGGAGTAGCGGAAGCAAAGTACAGAGGTATGGAGGCGCGCGCACGGGGCTCGGGGAGAGGGCTGGCGTCGGAGGATGCAGTTCTTTTCCAAAACAGAGAGAGCCACAAGTTCCCAGCGGCTCTGAACTCCAGTTCCAGGCGAGTTTCTGAGGACCCAGACACCTGGAGAAGGGGGACTGACTGGCACCTGGAGGAAACCCAAAGCGGGTTTCTCTCAGCGTTGCTTGCAGCAATTACTGTGGGACACAGAGACCCCGTGTCTCTTAGCGCGGGGCTGAGAAGCGCCATAGCTATTTGCTCCGCCCTGCCCTGCAAACTCCCCGAGGCTCCGCCCCTCCCAAGCTGCGTCAGAGACTTTTGCATATAAAAGGCTGAGTAGCCTAAGGCAAAGGCTAAATCAACACCTCCTTAAAGACACAAGAGCTGGCCTCACCCAGTGGCCAGAGTGGGACCATCCTAAACAAAACTCAGATCCATAAGGAACACACTCAGGGCAGATGCAGTGAGCACAAAAGCCTCACTAAAACAACTCTTGCTCATAAGGGTGTCTCCAGCACAGAAGTTCTCCCACTGTAGACACAGCTGACTCTCATAACCAAGTGGCTTAGAGGTTAATTCCTCTCAGTGATCGCCTAACTGAGAAAGGGAAGCAGCCAAAATGTGGAGACAAAGAAACAGATCACAAATGACAGAAATGGAGGAAAGAAAACGACAGGACATAGAGTTCAAAACCACAGTTATTAGGTTTTTCAAGAATTTTCTAGAGACTGCCGATAAATTTAGTGAGACCGCCGATAAATTTAGTGAGACCCTCAATAAATCTAATGAGACCCTCAAGGATATGATAAAGGACCAACTAGAAATTAAGCATACACTGACTGAAATAAAGAATAATACACAGAGATCCAACAGCAGACAAGAGGATCGCAAGAATCAAGTCAAAGATATGAAATATGAAGAAGCAAAACCCACCCAGCCAGAAAAGCAAAAAGAAAAAAGAAAAAGGATCAAAAAGTATGAAGATAGTGTAAGGAGTCTCTGGGACAACTTCAAGCATACCAACATCAGAATTAGAGGGGTGCCAGAAGAAGAGAAAGAGCAAGATATTGAAAACATATTTGAAGAAATAATGACAGAAAACTTCCCCTACCTGGTGAAAGAAATAGACTTCCAAGTCCAGGAAGCGCAGAGAATCCCAAACAAAAGGAACTCAAGGAGGACCACACCAAGACATATCATAATTAAAATGCCAAGAGCAAAAGACAAGGAGAGAATCTTAAAAGCTGCAAGAGAAAAGCAGTTAGTTACCTACAAGGGTGCACCCATACGACTGTCAGCTGATTTCTCAACAGAAACTTTGCAGGCCAGAAGGGAGTGGCAAGAAATATTCAAAGTGATGAATAGCAAGAAC
>PVJC01037802.1:0-17008 GCA_004026665.1 Murina feae
AACTGTCCTCCCCTGCAGGCCTGGGTCCCCCCAACTGCCCTCCCCTGCAGGCCTGAGTCCCCTCCAATTGCCCTCCCCTGCAGGCCTGGGTCCCCCCAAACTGTCCTCTGCTGGCCTGGTTCCCCCAAACTGTCCTCCCCTGCAGGCCTGGGTCCCCCAGAACTGTCCTCCCCTGCAGACCTGGGTCCCTCCCAACTGCCCTCCCTTGCTGGCCAACAGAAGTCATCTGTTGGCGTCAGTCTTTGACCACATGAGGCAGCCATCTTGTGATGGTCAATTTGCATATTACTCTTATTAGATTATTAGATGGGATGTGTGTGTGTTTTTGTGTGTGTATGTGCATGTGTATATATATATATATATATATATATATATATATATATATATATAGTATGTTTTAATGTTTCTTTGATGCAGAATTAAAATACCCACATATACACCACATAAATGCATGTATCAAAATATAGAATAGCTGTGTAGAACATTCTTGAACTCAGTGAAATTTACTCTTGTCAGAGGGAAAAATATTTGCCTTGACAACTAATACACACACACACAGATACACAGCACACCCATATGGGCTATAGCAATACCTAAGTAATTAAAAAAAATGAAATATTTAGAAACTATCAACGGAGTAGATATTAGAACTGTAAATTAAAAAAGAAAAAGAAAGAAAGAAAGAAACTTGCCACCATGGCTTACTGGTTGAGTGTTGACCTCTGAACCAGGAGATCACAGTTCAGTTTCACGTAGGGCACATGTCCAGGTTGCCAGCTCAATCCCCAGTGTGGGACATGTAGGAGACAGCCAATCAGTGTTTCTCTCTTATCATTGATGTTTCCATCTCTCTCTCCCTTCCTCTTTGAAATCAATAAAAATGTATTAAAAAATAAAAAAAGGAAAGTCAGAGGGATAACCAAATACTTTTCTAATCAGGACCCCCCAAACCACTAAAATAATTAAAATTACATTTGCTTGGCGTGACTTGCATTTGTTTGGGAGGAGTAATAGGCAATTTTTCTGAATCTTTAAGGACAAAGAAATGTGCCTCTTCTGTGACCCCCCCCTTGCAGACCAGCAGCTCATTGACAGTGAGGATGCAATAAGGGAACCTTGTTGGCTCAAACATTTAATCCCAGTTGTTGTGGTAACTCAGAAATTAGAAGTCCGTCCATTCCAAAGACATTTACTGAGCTCTAGTTCAGGCACATAGGACCAGTGTTCAGGAATAAGAATAAAAATATGTGTAAAACAGTTCGCATCTTCCAAAAATGGCCACAACACTATTTCCTGCCCCACATGCTTTTCCAGAATGTTCCACCTCCCCTGAGAGAGGTAGAGTCTATAACCACCCCCTTGAACTTATTCAGGCAGTTGCAATGGGATTAACTAATAGAGCATAGCCCCTCTGCTTCCCGGCAGGGGGAGGTCATATGTGCAATTTGGCCTCTGGTTCTCTTGACCATGGAGTATTGAGCTGATATAAGAAGTTTGAGGCTTCCATCTTGTGAGGAAGCCCAAGCTAACCCACATGGAGGAAATCCCCTCCACTGCCCAGCTCCAGCCACTGTCTGCCTAGAAGAACAGGAGAAACTCTCAGCCAGAGCTACTCAATGGAGCAATTCCCAAATGCCTGATCCCCAGACATAATGAGAAAGACATGGTTATTGTAAGATGCTTTGAGGGGAGTGGGACAGTTATGCAGAAATTGATCACTAGAACAGCACAGCAAATACTGCCCTTAAGTTCCAATTTAGTGAGAAACATCGGTCTTAATCACATCCATGAATTACATAATCAGTTACGTAAGTGATTATGACATGAGGGAGACAATTATAAGTGCCACAGAGAAAAGCAGTGAAAGTGCTATAGGGACTCAGAGAAGTGTGAGGTGACACTAACGTTGAAAACCTCACAGGGGAGCTGGTGGGTGGGCCTTGACTGAAGGGTGAGGTTTAGACATGTAGAGGCGAGAAAATTCCAGGTGGAAGGAACACATTACCCATGAATGTGTAGCTAGTTCAATACCTAATACTTTGCACAGTTCTCAATCATAGTGGCCAAACCCTTCAGGACACGATGAGTTTCCATGGCATCTATTGTCATTTTGTCTTACGGCAAAACCAACCCCTGTGTTTTCACATCCAATTGGGAATTCATGTCTGGTTTATTGGACACATGTTATTTTGAATGTTGCTTGGGTTTTGTGGCATCATCTGCTTCATCAAAACCACCTATCATGTGTCGGACCACCTGTCATGTGTCTGTCCCTCTGGCAGGTTTTGAGGGGGAAGGGAAGAGGAGACTGTGTCCTTGTTCTAAAAGCGCAATCATGCTTGATTTCAGAGACAGGCCATTCACATTGGCATCGCAGGGTATCGGGCGTCGTAAGAAAGTGGGGTGAAGAGGCACCTGCCTTGGTGAGGGGGTCTGGATGGGCTGCAGAGGAGCCAAGATTCTAACCCAACCATTGAGCACTCAGTTCTGCAAGACAGATGCAAAAGAAAGAATTCTGGGCGCAGGAAAAAGGAGGAAAAACGGGCCCAGAACATAACATATGCCATGTTTGGGAACTGCAAATAGGTTGGTACAACCCGGAGAGCAGTGTTTCAGTGGGGGCTGGAGGGAGAAGGCTGGAGGAGGAGGCGGGAGCCTGTTCACGAGGGGCCTGCTTTCTCTGTTTGGCTGTGGAGTTCGGACCCCCTTCGGAAGGTGACAGGGAGAATCTTCGACAGGTCACGCGTTATTGGGTGTGCACATTCTAACCGTAATTATTCCTCACGGGGCCTCTTCCTGTATGTACAGTTTCGGGGGCTAGAACACACATTGATGAAAAGCCATCTGGCTTTTGCCTACTTGAGAATCCTGTCATCCATTCCCCCCACCCCCCGCCCCCTCAGAGAGAATTCACCATAATGATAGGGCCTGATGTACCTGAGAGAAATGCCACCTTACAGGAACCAGAGGCAATCTGTCCCCCAGGGCGTCCCCCCGCGCTGCTCTTCCTGCAAGTGTGGTCCCATGCCATGAAACCTGCATGATCCCACAAAGACACTGATTGTAGACGTTCACAGGCTGTGGCTCTGTGAGACCCATTCAATCTCTTGGAGATGGATGAATTACAATTTCAGAACGCCCCACCCCACACAAAACCCACATAATTAGCCTATCCCCACTGTCAGGAAATCTGGTGGTAAATAATTCAAGATTAAAAAAAAAATACAGTCCCAGGAGGGAATTGCAAGTGCCTACATGTCATGACCCGCGCCGGCCCCTGGGACAGGTGATGCTGTGCAGATGGGACCACAGGCACGTTAATGAACCTTCCAATCTTGGTGCCACTCTCTCTGCTTCAGGTTATCTGATGTGCCTGAGGCCTTGTCATTCATCATCCTTGACCACGAAGGGCAATTTTTCCAGCAAACCCAATCCCATATTTCTTCTCTTCCATGGGGTTGATGGGGCTCGAAGTGCTGTACGATGTTCTTTTCATTTAGGCCCCTTAAAGTGCCAGGAAGAGACATTAAAGTCAGCCACTGTTACCCGCTGAAGATGTTTGTTTTCTAGTTGTATTCAATAAAAGCAAAATTTTCTAAATATGTAAGGGCTAGTATTCCCAAGGATAGCCACATGTTTTCAGATGATACTTCTTTTTGATGAAATATTTTCTAACCATTTAAACATATGATCTAAAAGGCTATAGAACAGTATGCAAAATAATACTGTATGTAAAATAATACAGGCATGTAATTAAGAGTGAAAAACTAAATTTAGCACACCTTTGAGACAGTTGTCATTCTGTACAATTCATGCTATCTGGACAAGAACTGGGAAGAAAATTTGTTCGTTGCAAGAGTGATATTGGGGAAAAAAAGTCCCTTTTGGGTTTGCTGCATTACATGCCATTTCTTCATTAAAGTAATAGCAAGATTAAAAAAAAATATTCTGGGTGGCTCCAGGTCTCAGGTCTGAAGGAGTTTATAGTAAAGTCCCCGGGAAAGAGCAACAGGAAAATCCACTGTTTACAGCTACAAGACGCATTTGGCAGGCGGTGCCTGGAGGCATGGGGTGCAGGTATTCCCTGCCGGCAGCTGGCTGGGTGCATTCTGTCCTAAGGTCCCGCAGGGAGCTTGGCTCAGGCCTCCCCAGCTGCAGGCTCTTGCTCTCCGTGGCTCTAAAGCAAGTCATTTGCACTCTCAGGCTCATGGTGACCCTGTGGGGGGAAGGCCAGCGAGGGGAGCAACGTGTGGGGCAGCTCAGTAACTCCCACAGGTGACTGGGTGGCCCAGCGCACTGCTCCCCGGGCTGTCCACCCTCCAAGGTTTCCCTGCATTCACTTCTCTGAGTGCAGTGCCTTCCAGGGGCCCCGGGAAATAGTTTCTAGATCTTAAGGGATGACAATGGGGTCTCCTGGTGCCCATGAAGTTTTATCGGGTCATTTAGCTATTTTGGTGTAATTCACATGGGGAAGAGATCAGGATTGTAAGGGATGACAATGGGATTTCTCTGCTTAGGGTGTTAAGGGTACAACAATGGGATTTCGTGGTGCTTATGGCGTCTTACTGTGTATTCTGGGGTCTCACCCCTCGAACACCTTCCCCCGCTGCCTTTCCCAGAGCAGGACTCCGCCAAGCTGCCAGGCATACAGCCCACAGCACATGTTTGTTGAAGGTTTTTTGTTTGTTTTTACGTGGAGGATTTAGCTTTCTCTCTTCTTCGAATGGCTCACGAATGTGTTCTTCACAGGAAAGGGTCATCTGCTTCTCATCTTTGAGCAGCCTAGCTAACCTGCACTCAGGAAAATTGTGTCTTTTCTTTTCCTGCCATAAGTCATCATCAGTGCAGAGCTGTGGAAATTGACTTACTCTTCATGCACTGGTCCTCACATGTATCCAAAGGGGAAGCTTCAGCCATCAAGGTCTGGTTTCCTGCATCTATTTTTAAAAATATAGTCCATTGTGTCAACGTGCCACAGCCCTTTTTAAAAACCTCTTGCGACAGCATGGATGCACCTAAAGAATAGCATGCTAAGTGAAATAAGCCAGTCAGAGAAAGACAAATACCCATGATTTTACTTACATGTGGGATCTAATGAACAAAATCCAAATGGACTCATAGAAACAGAGAATAGACTGACAGTGGCAGAGGGGAGGAGAGTTGGGGGACTGGATGAAAAAGATAAAGGGATTAAACAAAGGAAAAAAACACACACTCATAGACACAGGTAATCGCCAGAGGGAAGGGGTGCCAGGAGGTGGTAGGAAAGGGTAAAGAGAGGTTAAATAGTGATGAAAAGAGACTTAACTTGGGGTGGTGAGCTCACAGTACAATATACAGATGATGTATTAGAGAACTATACACCTGAAACTTACATAATTTTATTAACCAACTAGGAGCCTGGTGCACAAAAATTTGTGCACTCGGGATGTCTCTCAGCCTGGCCTGTGCCCTCTCGCAGTCTGGGAGCCCTCAGGGGATGTCCACCTGCTGGCATGCCTGGCCAGCCTGGGTGAGGGGCTGATGGCTGTTTGCAGGCTGGCCAAGCCCCCCAGTGTGGACCCTCACCCCATTGGGGTGTGGCCAGCCTGGGTGAGGGATTGAGGGCCGTTTTCAGGCTGCCCACAGTCCCTTCAGGTTTTAGGTCCCTACTGGGGTACCTGGGCAGCCTGGGTGTGGGGCTGAAGGCCATTTTCAGGCTTCAAGGCTGTCCACAGCTCCCATTGACCCAACATCCCAGCAAGGCTGGCTGGAAGCAGGTTTCTGGGGTTTATTTATCTTCTATAATTGAAACTGGTGCTTTAAGCCAAGGCCTAGGCAGGTAACAAAGCCTCCTGTTGGCTTCAGCTCCATGGCTTCTATAATTGCAACTATGTTGCCATGAGCAGAGAGAGGCCCAGCCAGCCTAGGCAGGAAGTTTCTTCCATCGCTGGTGCAATGGAAGCCTCCTGTTTGGTTCAGCTCTGTGGCTTCTATAATTGTAACTATGTTGTCATGAGCAGTGAGAGGCCCAGTCGGCCTAGGCAGACAGTTTACTCCTGGTTCAATGGAAGCCACCTGTTTACTCTAGCTCCGTGACTGCCGGCCTCCATCTTGGCTGGGTTAATTTGCATACAGCCACTCTGATTGGCTGGTGGGCATGGCTTAGACGTCCCATAGAAACAGTCAATTTCAATATTATTCTTATATTAGATAAGATGTTCCCCAACAAATTCAATAAAAATTAAAAAAATAAAAACGTGCTCTCTAAAAAACGATCTTGCTCCATTTTCCCATACTACACAGATGCACAAAATCTATTATGAAGTTATATTTGCTATCAATTTCTAAACTGTTCCTCACTAAGGAACAGAGGACAACTCTAGGAAAATCCTTTTTCTCTTTATTTTTGGTGTTGCCCAGTTCTCCTGATTCTCTTATATGTGTTTCACATAGTTCCTAACCCGCATTGCTCTGTGTGTACTTATTTTCCCTTTTTGAAGGTCATTTGAATAAAGGTTTGGTCTTTGAGCCTAGACAATGATATGGCCAAGGTTTTGCATGACAGACTATGGTGAGCACCTGATTCTGGAGTTGCACCAACATGACTCATTTGCATACTGGCTGTACAATGTTGGGCAAGTACACAAGCCTCAGTTTTCTTATCTGTAAAATGGGAAAACAATAATTAAGTATTGTGAAGTTGAAAATTCAGATCATTCTAGGAGGAGCATTTAGCAAAGTGCCTGGCATACAGAAAGCTCAACATATGCATATGGCTAATTGCATCATTATTTTTATCCTCTCCGAAAAGAATTACAAATGCCTGTCTTTCGTTGTTTATTAACTACAAATAAAGTCTCACCATTGTGAAGTCCCAGAGTTCCTGTTTTTTCTTTGAATGCTCTGTACCACAACTTGCTACTTGTGTTCTCTGGGTCTACAGAGGACTTATTCTTCTCGGCAGAAAATTCATGCCTTGATGCTTCTCGTACAAGAATATTTAAATCCAGCATTCTCTTTCAACCTTCCCCCGCCCAGGATTGTAGCTGTCGGTGGGTGGGTCGCTGGTTAGTCATTTCTGCCCTCATTGTTTGACTGCTCCATTAGTCTCTATGCCCCTGCTGTAGCAGGAGGAATGCGGCCCGAGAAGGAGAGGTTCCACATGTGTGGTGTAGCCCTGGATCTACTGAATCCGTCCCTAGTTTGATTCATAGAAGGGCCAGGACATGCTTGTTCATCCAGTAAGTCCCAACGTAACAGTTAGTGTCATTGTTTAGCACACACAGACGTTCAAGTCAAGCATATTGGGTTCCAAGGGGAGTCCTGCCAATGACTAGCATGTGTTCCTGAACAATTTCCGTAATTATTAAACTCTTTTCTTCCTTCAGCATACAAATAATACTGCCAATTACGGTTTCGGCAAGAATTAAAGAAATAGCCAAGGGAACGGTAAATACATGTTGATGAATAAATTCAGCAAATACTTAGCGTGCAACTAGGTGGTGATTAGATTAATTGTGTGTTCAGAGACATCTTTGAGTGGTAGGTGTGCTCGATGATTTAGCTGGAGTGTAAAGCTTCTCCATTTGTTTCCAGTAAAATCCTTATCCATTTCTGAAACACTGTCGAGCCAAGAGGGGATTGGGGGAGGGGGGACGTGTGAGAAAGCAGGGCGGTGGGTGGGCTCCTGGCCTTCCTCACCCTTCTTAGCGCAGGGAAGTCCAAGGCTGTGCTTCTCACTGAACAAACAGAACATCTGCGTGATTGTGCAACCCGCGGGGAGAAGGAGAGCATCACAGCAATTCCTTCGTGGGCCTCGTGGCAAAACCAAAGCCCTGCTGCCTGACTTTGGTTGGAAAGTGGACTCTTCCCCCCCCCCCCCCACACACACACCAGGGCTGTGGGCTGCTGTGGGGACAGACAGGCTCTGAATCACGCGTATTCGGAGGAGGGCTGGTGCTTCAAAGCAATTCAATTTGAGTCTTGGAGCAAAAGGGGCCGTGAGAGGTCACCTCCATGTGTCCCGTCACAGGCACCAGGCCACTCGCAGCATCTGCCCTTCACCCAGGGAGCAGAGGGGCCTGGACCCCCTGGATAGGCCTGCCGGACTCAGGAGCTGTGGTCTAACATCCCTGGACTGTTTCTCAGTTTGGTTTTTCTTGCCATCGCTGCCCATTAATCTCTGCTCAAACCTTAATATTTCTTCTTGAGGCCCTGACATCAATCTGGAGGGTCCCTGCTGACATCTGACCCCAACTCCCTCCATCACATTGTCTGACATCCTTTTTCACCAAAACCTGGTCCTGGTAGTTCTCTGTGCAGTCTTTCAAATCCTTGCATGGCGTTCACAGGCCCAGGAGTTTGGGCTGTTGTCTACCTATTATTTTATTGAGTTCCTCACATTGTGTGCTCCATGAGTACTAACCTTCCCAGTCCCTCATATGCTGTGGAGGTTGGCCCCTCTGCGCCTTTACATATGCTGTTCTGTTCTGTTTGCTACCCTGGTCCTGGCTGTTCTATCATCAACTCATCCCAAAGGCACTCCTCTCCCCATCGGCTGGGCTGAACTCCATGTTTCCCCCAGTGAACTCCCTGGGATTATCCCTCAAGGAGTATGTTTTTTTTCCTTCCAAGAAATCATCATTTCAGCTGGACACAGGTTCAGATACAGCTTAAATACATGTTCTAAACACAAATGCAAATCCTTTCAAGCTTTAGTCTGTACTACATGCCCTGTGTCCCAACATGTCAGATACAGTTAGTGTAATTGTTTAACCTGCACACTTTCAAGTCAAACAAATTGGGTTCCAATGAAAATCCTGCCTATGTCTGGTATGTGCCCCTGAACAATTTCCCTAACTATTAAACTCTTTTAGTTCTTTCTTTAACATACAGATAATACTGCCAATTAAGGTTTTGAAGAGTTAAAGAGTTAGGGAATGGTAAATATATGTTGATTAATAAATTTAGATGTCATAAAACATTTAAAATATATTTTGACATTCTCAATTACATACTCTTTGATTTCTGTTCTCTTATAGACTTTCCTTTTGTTCCTGGGTCGCAGAATTTATATGCCACCCAATAAAGGTCTGTGCTGGGGTTACAGACTAGGGAGGGAGAGGCAGGCAGGTAGCCCACCCAAGGGTGTTGTCCTGAGGCATAAAGGAATTGACAAATAATATAAAGGAACTGACATAAGCTTGAGAAATGTTTAGATGGTCTTGTCAACCATGCTGGCAGCACTCAGCTCTTGGAGGCTATCTCTTTTCTTGGAAGAGAGTGTTGGGCAGAGTCACAGCCACCTTGAGGATGTCCATGTCCTGACCCTCAAAACCTGTAAATTTGTTCCTTCACACTGAAAAGGGAAATTAGGGGAACAGGTACAATTAAGATTGTTAATGAGCTGACCTTAAAATAGCAAGATGTAATCACAGGGTCCCTGAAAGTGAAAGAGGGGGCAGAAGGCAAGGGTCCAAGGAAGAAATGTAACAACAGAAGTGGGGGCAGAGAGAGGTAATGTTGCTTGCTTTGAAGATAGAAGAAGGGGGCCATGAGCCCAGGAATGTGAGTGGTTTCTTAGAGACTTTAGGAGGCGAGGAAATGTGTTCACTTTGCAGCCTCCAGAAGGAATGAGACCCTACGGTCACCTTGTTCTGGTTCATTGAGAGCCTTGCCAGAACTCTGACTAACAGAACTGTATGATAACACATGTGTTTTATAATAAGTTGTTTCCAGCCACTCAGCCAGTGGTAATTTGTCACAGCAGTAACAGAACATGAATACACAAATGGAGGAAAGCATTTGAATGCTGATGATTATAGGACATTATATTGATAGTTAAATAAAATTGCCTGTGAAGTGAGAAATCAGATTTCTGGAGGTGCTCATGAATCTCATGGCACATAAACCTACCAGCCTGCACATTCCTACCCTTTACCTTTATCTTATCGGCAGACTCCAGGGACAGCCAAAGAGCCTTCAGTGGTTATGGAAATGTAAGGGGCCAGTCACATTTCCCTGTGTGTGGGGGTCGATCACAATGACTGTGATCAGGATGTGGCAGCAGTTCATCAGACAGTGACAATAATGATGGCTCATTGTTTAGTATGTTTCAGGACCTGCACATTATTTCTGATCTCCACCCAAAAAAGAAAGAAAAAAATTCCTAGGGAGGAAGTATTATTTTACCTATTCAAAAGATCAGAGCCCAGCTGGCGTGACTCAGTGGTGGAGTATAGATCAATGAACCAGGAGGTCAAGGTTTGATTCCCAGTCAGGACACATGTTTGGGTTGCAGGCTTCATCCCCAGTAGGAGGCGTGCAGGAGGCAATCAGTGATTTTCTGTCATCTTTGATGTGTCTATCTCTCCCTCTTCTTTCCTTCTCTAAAATCAATAAAAAAATATATTAAAAAAAATTAGGAAACTGAAACACAAGGAAGCCCACTAACTCACCCAATGGTGTAGAACAGCAATCATGATGCCTCTATCAATGCATAGGTCTTTGCCACCAAAGCCTGTGCTCTTTACAATGCACCACGTAGCCTCCCTAACAAGCGGCACCTCTCTTTTTCATTTTGGACTAAGAAAAAGCAGCTGGTATTGTGCTACAGTTTTCATCACACCTTAGTTTCTGAAATCTGCCCTCCATCTCACCATGAGACCAATTCTGTGCACTGAGCTATTTGATGAATTAGATATTCACTGCTCACCATTTTTAATAGATGCTGTACGTCAATCTGCTTCTGATGGTACCAGAGGTCTATTATTTCACTACAATGCCATCGTATCAAATGCCATTGTCTTTCCCCCAGCACAGTGCTGTGATAGGCAGAAACATTGAAATCAGAGGCTGTTAGGACATTTTCTGAAAACAAATTGTGTCCTAACAATGCGATGTGGCTCTCCTGGTGTGCTGTGTTCTCCGGAACACTTGTCTCCTCCCCCTGCAAGCGCACATATTCTAAGCTTCACAAATAACACTTTCAGGAGGACTGTGAAATGCAAGGCCCACACAGTCAAGGAGAACTCTAGGGGGCATGCGTGTGTGTATGTGCTCTCCTGAGGCGCATTCAGCAGTTACTGAATGTGGGAGGTGTTATGGTAAGTTTCAAGAGGCCTGGGAGGCACAAAAGAACAGGCTTAGGAGTAGTCAGACTAGAAATTCACCACCGACTCTGTTTCTGTTGTGTTTCCAGTCCATTGCTCAGGTGACCTTACACGGTGCTGGGAACTGACAAGGGTGGCCAGCACACCAGCTCGTCTGAACTTGACCAAAGTAAGTTGTCAGCCGGGTTTTTGCTTTCCTTCTGCCACTGTGTGTGCTCACCCAGAAGGCGAGGTGGCGAGCAAGGAGCCTGGGAAGGACATTCCCTGTCCTTCATTATTGCCCCAAGCATTTTATCCCCAAGAAGCTGGAGGCGAGAAAATCCAGGCCTTTATCCATTCATTCATAGAAACCATCTGAATTGCACAGAACCAGTGTTCTCAAAGCAGGTGCTTCCTGTTTTGAGGAGAACACTGTTCTTTTTTTCTGTGTAGACTGCACCACTTGGTGCATTCTGTGGATGATATTAAACACATTTGCTAACTGGTTCCTGCCCTTGAGAAACGTGTCAGCTAATTGGGGAGAAGGGACTTTCACATGTGGAAAAATCCATGGCTACTTAAGGCATCTATGACAATGGCTTACCACATTAAGGACCTGGAAGTTATCCTATATAATAAAAGGCTAATATGCAAATTGACTGAAACGGGAATGACTGGTCACTGTGATGTGCACTGACCACCAGGGGGCAGACACTTAACATAGGAGCTGCCCCCTGATGGTCAGTGAGCTCCCACAGGGTGAGGGCTGCTCAGCCAGAAGCCCGACTCATGGCTGGTGAGTGCAGCTGTGGTGGCAGGAGCCTCTCCCACCTCTGCAGCAGTTGCACATCCCCTGAGGGCTGCCAGACTATGAGAGGTCACAGACTGGGCTGAGGGACACCCCCCACACACACAAGTGCACAGATTTCGTGCATCAGACCTCTAGTTTGGTTATAAAAGAGACTTTGCTAAATTCATGGCATGTGCCCTCATATTTCCAAAGACAGTGCTACCACTATGTGCCACAGTTCCCTGGGAATGTTCAAGAAAGCAGTGAATGTATAAGATAAACATTAAGAACATTGGGGGAATTTGAAGGGATAGAGGAGTAAAACAAGGGTATTCTAGATATCAGGGGTACTACATGCCCATTCACATGCGTCCCTAAGTAGGTTTGGATGACACTGAAGCTTTTAAAGGCAAGAATGAGAAAGGGGTTGAGAAGGCAGGTTAGTCAGCAGGGCCTGAGTTCTCTTATAAGCATTTATACCTGGTCCTACAGTTAAGGCAGCACTTGATTTCTTTCCTTTTTCCTTCCTTCCTTCCTTCAGTCAGATTAAATGGCAGTTGAAAGCATTGTCTGAAGAGCACTAGTCATGGGTAATGGAGGGACAGGGAATAGGGTGTCCAGCCGGGAAGGTTGTGGCATTGATCCAACAGTGAGAGAAGAGAGCAGGAGAGCCAATGAGTAGGTGAATTAGGTGCCAGAGGCCTTACATACATGACCCTGTTTTCAATCTCTGGAGTTTCTACATAGTAGATACCATCATCCTTACTTTAAAGATAAAGAAACTGAAGTTGGGCAAGTATGAAAAGACTACTCCTTCTATAGAACATTCCTTGGCTCTGCATCTCCCATTCTTTCCACTCCATCAGGCTGCTGGGAGAGCATGAGCACAAAGTTACTGCATGTCCTGATTCAACCCCCACATCTCAGGTGCCAATAGCAGAGCTCCCATCCTCCTCACAGACACACACACAGTCAGATCATCCACCTCCAGTTTTCCCAAAAGGCTGGGCCAGGTAATTAGACTACAGAGTATAACACGTCCTCTCAGTAGGAAGAAGAGAATTCTATCTTGTTTATTAATTGAAGTCATCTCCTTAGTGGATTCCACAGCTGAGATTCCCGTGATCTCACACATCTGTGAAACTTTTTTTTTTTCAGGTACTCTGGGAAAGATATGATTCATAGTGTTTTTCTTTTGGAATTTTGAAAGGCAGGTTATAATTAAATTCATAATTTTGCCTTGATGTCATCTATTCTCACTTGTATAACCTGAGCTCTTTATGTCCTGTGTTCTATACAACCCTCTCCCGGCAATGACTCTCCCAGACCATGCCTCATAATGGAATGGTCTGCTGTGTCTTTCTCCCACACCAGACTGAGAAGTCTTTGAGGACATGCAGGGTTACTTTTATAAAAAAAAATCATCATTTTAAAAAAATCTTCACCTGAGGACATGCTTAGAGAGAGGAAAGGGGAGAGAGAAAAACATTGGTGAGTTGCCTTCTGCAGTGCCCCATCCAGGGATCAAACCTGCAACCCAAGTATGTGCCTAATCAGGAATCAAACTGGCAACCTTTCCACGCACAGGATGACACTCAGCCAGCTGAGCCACTCGGGCTGGCAGGGGTGGTGGTTGTTTTTAATATTTTCCCCTAAGTTCTAGATCAGTGGTTCCCAACATGGGGCACATGCCCCACAGGGGGGGCAAATCGAGAATGAGTTATTAACAGTGAAGTTTTTCCATTTCTATGGTTCTAGGAGCCTCATATACAGAATATAAATGTATATTGTGACATATTTATGCATTTCAGTTCTCTATTATATGTTTGGAAACTTTATTTGCTATTTTTTTATATTACTTCATATTATTATTAATTTTTAACAATTTCTTAGTGATTTCTTCCTCAGTACTTGAACTGCCCTTTCATTCTTTTATTTTTCTCTTTCATGGATGTCATGTTCCTTGGAAGCTTGTTTAGACCAAGTTAATGGCCTGTTAGGCTTCCTCCACGTGAATAGGAGTCACTTTTTGAATAATAAGAATTATATGTCACAGGGGCATCAAGATTTTAGAGATGCTTTGGTGGCCCTGGCCAAAAAAGGGTTGGGAACCACTGTTCTAGATACTAATATAGAGTCTTGATTTACTTAAGTGAATTATAAGTTAAGAAATCTGACTATATCTATAGTATAATAAACAACTAGGCATTTCTACAACTTTAAGAAAAGCAAATCAGTGGATTGCAGTATTCACAATGGTGAACCAAATGGACATGTGGCTTTAATGTGAATGATTTCCTGCTAGGAAGGCTTATTGTTTACTTACTATATAAGATGAACGCTTACAAATACTACAGGAAACCAATTTTTTTACCAGATAACTTCATCCCTACATTTTTTTTTAGTACCTGTTCTTCATTATCTTTGCAAAAAATCTGTTATTTTTGATAAAGTTGCTTTAGAAATAATTATATTTGTTATTTTATATTCCATGTATTTCATATCATCATTACTTATATGTGGTAAAGGTTCATATAGACTCTTTAATATTTATCATTAATTAATTATTGGGTAATTCATTTTGGCTTCTTTCATGGTGGGGAAAACTTTGTTTTCAACCCACCATCATGTTTTGTAACCAAAATGGATGAGCAAACAAGGGACTTGATTTTTCATTCCCCTCTACGGCAAACTGACTTGGTGACATTGAAAAAATAATTTCTTCTCTGTATCGGATTGCTCATCGTAAGACATGAGTTGGTTTGAGTATGTGTTACCATTTGGCCAACTCTCAAATTTCCGGGTTAGAAAACAAGTGTGGTGCTTGTATCCCTGGGTCAGTGTGTTGGCATTAGCCATGGAGATTTCCAGAGTTCCTAAACCAGCCAGGAGGGTTTGATCTGCCTAGTATCTTTCCTGGCCTAGAATCTGGGCTTGGCTGTCTGCTTGGCTCCTGTGCAAACTTCCTGGCAGTCCTTCTTAAGCTCAAGCTCTCTGCCTCCATGGGGAGATAGATCTTTCCACACTAGGTAGTCTCAAGAGTAAATATGCTGATGTTGAAGTTTCTGGTTTCTAAATTTTCACCACTAAGGACTGTTTTGGTTAAGTTGTCCCCCTCGTGCATTATTTTTTTTTTACTGTAAAGTTTTGTCATGCAACCATTATTATTCCTGTAATTCGTATTCCTGTATTTGAGTCAACAAACAGCAATCTTAGCTCCCTGTGATGGCCAGTGTGACTCTCCAGTTGAAAGCACATAAACTTCAGTCATTATTTCATGGGATGCATTTGGAAGCAAATATATGTTTGTCTCCTGGGACACGGCTTTATATAAGAATGCAGAAGAAAGACCTGGACCAATGTGGATGGGGAGGGATACCGACCTCAAGGTCCTTTGTTAGAGGGAGCAACAGGGGAAGTGGCATTCCCAGGGCCAGCCCAACCATGGTTAGATCGGAGGAGATACATAGCAAAGCAATTACTTATGCTGTTGACCGGAAAAGTACAGGTTCAAATGAAACAGCAGAATGAACCCAAGGAGGAGGTTTAGGAAAGTACAAAACAAGGTGAAGAGAGAATATTTGACTTTAAGAACCAAAAACTTTGTGGAGTGATCCAGGATGATAGTCATGGGTAGAGTAACTACTCCCAAGGTTCTAAAGAATATTTTGGTGTGAAGTTACTCTGATGTAATATCAACTCAGTGTGAGATGAGGAAATCCCACCTGGTGGAGAGGTCATCTGGGACAAGAGTTACTATGGAACTGAACTCTGAAGTGAGCTGGAATGGGTTCTGGTGTCTGGAGATCAGCGTAAGGAGAGAGTTCAGGCTCCCGAAGCCAGGCACTGAGACAGAAAGTTAATGTTGCTTACCTTGTACTGCAGATTTGGTGTTTCAAAAGTATTAGATTGAATGAATGAGTACATGAATGACGGACTCTATTTTTAACACCTACGGAAGAATTCAGGAAAAGTCTAAACAGAGAATGGATGTGGGCTGAAGTGACATAAAGAAGAGAGACCTTTGGGAGAATAGCCTCCAGGACTGGTGTGGGGAGGCCAGCTTGCTGAAGAAATACCATGGCCCTGATGTGTAGGCAGAATCATTGCTGTGTGGTAGATTGAGCTCAGACCTGTCTTCAGGCAGGAGAAACAGGGTTCTGATCTTGGTTTTGCAAACTCGCTTCTGTGAGATCCTAGGATAGTCTCAAGAACAGTATGGGATTCAAGCACTAAGGGAACAGCTGAGTGTTTGGAGATTATTCAATCATTCAACTGACCCCAATACACTTCTCAATATAGGCGCAAGGTAAACTGAGGCCCAAGGAAGTAAAGTGATCAGTTCAAGTTGATACAGAGACAGAGCCTGGTCTGGAGCATGTGTCTGGCCTCATGCTAGCTCCCCCGGGATGGACAAGGACCCCAGAAGGGCCCTGGGTCTGTGGTCATTTCAATGGCTTCCACAGTGCTTGCTAGATTGCCTTCTTCTGAAATGCCCCCTCAGATTGTGGCATCAGATGATGTTCTTTCCCTGCTTGAAGTTTTAGGAATCTTCTGGTCACAATTGACAAGTAGAGCAGAACTCATAAGCTTCACAAAGGCATTTCTTTAGCCAAATACAGGAAATCCTCTTTAACTTGAGTGAATCAGTGCAGCCCTAACAAAATAAGATATTTGAGCCAAACTAAACCTTGATACCCACCCACCCACCCCCATCCACTAGGAGAGGCCTCTTTAGTTATGAAGAAAGAAAGATGGTGATCTATTGAACCATAGCACCAGTACATTCTCAAGTATTAGGATCAAATTCCTTTTCTAAAATAACTAGGGGCCCGGTGCACAAAAATGTGTGCACTCGGGGTGGAGGGAGTCCCTCAGCCCGGCCTGTGCCCTCTCACAGTCTGGGACCCCTCAGTGGATGTCCTATGATGGCCCCAGTCTGCCAGGCACCTTTTGTGTGTGTGTGTGTGTGTGTGTGTGGCCACTGGGGACCTGCCCCCAGCCGCATCTGAGGCTCGGAGCAGTCCTCCTGTGTGTGTCTACCTGCTGGGGGCCTGCCCCCAGGCACACCATCAAGGCTTGGAGCAGGCACCCCCTCTATGTTGATCTCTCAGACTCTTGCCCTCCCCTGCATGTTGTTCTCTTT
>PVJC01037803.1:0-17038 GCA_004026665.1 Murina feae
CTAGTGTTAGTAGGCAGATGCTAGCAACAAACCAGTAAATAGTTATCATAAATATCAAGGTAGTGGTTGCATTAAGGGATTGGGAGGGAATTGCGATAGAAATGGGTTAAATGGAGAACTTATGAGATGGCTGGCTGAGTTCAATTTCTTGATCTGAGTGGCAATTACAAGAGCATCATACATATAATTTATTAAGCTATAAATTTGTTTGTTTTCTGTATCTATTCTGTGTTTAACATATGTTTTAAAGTGGGTGAATAAGTGTACTGATGATATATTTTTCACAGAAAACATTCCAAAATGTTGTACTTATATATTAAATATCAATTCATCGGTTAACCACAAGAAGTCAATGTTGATGTTTTCACTATTTATTAGTAAGGCTGAGGCAACAGCCTTTAAACAGCACAATTTGCATAAGTTATCAAGATACATCTTGTATACAATCACAAAACCAAGACATATTTTCACATAAAGTAAAACTCAAGACAGATTTACAAGCATTTTGAAATTCAATTCTCATGTATTTCAGTTCAATGTATACAACCTTTAACCCAAGAATTTGTTCATTAGATTTTCCAGAGAGATTTGAGTAGAAGACAAAAGAAGAACACATTAGCAAATCACCAACATGGCATGCAACATATAGTTATAAACAAGACATATTTCCAAGTATTTTATTTTTTATTTTGAAAACAATTTTATTCAGTTTTTGTTTTTTTCAGACAAGAATTGTTTTTAACACCAGGTGTGTTTTTGTTAGGATATCAACACACACATTAATCAGTAATGGGAGCACCTGAGCACATCACCAACAAATATATAGACACAAACAATAATCATATTCACATGCTGAATGCCAAGTGAAATGAGTACTTCAACTTTGTCTAATTTACCAAGTGTATAATTATATACAGGGCAACAAATTAAGAAAATGCTCTCAATCTACCTATCATATAAGGAATCATTTGATTAAATGATTTAGATTGAATGGGGATCGTTAACCATAACAACATGGAACATATGATATCAACATATCAATGTTTCATACTCAATGAGAAAGTCGATTTCACTCATTCATTCTTGTATTACATCAAAGGCAAGTAATTTTTAAACAGACAGTTCATAATTATTCATTGAGCTTTCTTTCACTTCCATCTCAAGCTCAAAATAGGGAACACCACTCTGTCACACTTAGAGTTATAAACATATACAGCTGTAGTCGGCTGACTTTGGAATATTAAACATTGTAGCAATGAAAATAAGTTTTTAAAAATATTGTTAGTTATGATTTAAATAATAAAGTAAAAAAATACTATATCTTTATGATATCATAATGAAATGAAACATTGACCAAATAATTTCTAATAAATTGGGCACAATATAGTGTATAGTTTTAATTTACTTCACATCACCACCAACCTAGTGTCACTACAGTTATCACCTTATCATCACAACTATTCCTATAATAAGAATCAATATCAGCTGGTTACCAGCTATTATAGTCCCACAATATGACTATTTTAATGTGCGTGATCCACAAAATTAATTCCACTGATGCTGAAAACATGCTTTTATTAGTGTGAATAATTACAATATGGGCAACTTTAAGGAGCAAAGCAATCTCTGCCCCTTAGTCTTGGATAGTATTCTTTTAAACTACAATGCTAAATAAAAATACAGTCACAAAAAATCTCTTTTATCTTAAGTAAGAACAGGGGAAACACCAACTTTTTGCAACTCATGTTATTTATATCTGCAACAACCATTCTGTAAATCCCTGTCTTTCATGAAAATTTACTCTGTGCTTTTGTTTCTATAGCTGAAAGGTGTTTAGGACCAAAGTTTCAACCAAGAAGCAACTTCAGTCCCCGATGACTCAGTGAAACTGTGGGGAAAATTAGGATGCTTTTCAAGGTGTAAGAGCTGTGACTGGGCTAACGTGTTTTTTTGATTACAAACTTTGTCACTATTCGGATAAAGAAAGCAGCTAATTCCAATAACATAAAATAAAAAGTGGAAAAGCAGGTGCTGTGATATATACAAAAAAAGTAAAAAAACACCAAGAGCCCTATTTGCAATTAAAAAAAGAAATAGAGGGTTATCAAGATCGTTCAGAAATGCAGTCATATAAGGATCAGTGTTGCATAGAATAGTTCCAGGGCAACCTAGGAGTGGCTAGCTGCACTCTCGGGAAACCAAGGCAGGATCTTATGCTCTCTGAAGGGGGATGCTGGTGCACAAAAGAAGCCCTGTTGTTAACTCTCTTGATTGACTTGGCCTCATCACAGTTCCTTGGAACAGGGAGGCACCTGTAATGGAAAGACTCTTGCTCTTGCAGGTCCAATAGCTACCAAGGGATGCTGTTTGTTTTGGTGGCACCTTCAGTTGTATTACTCTAAAAGAAGTTGCAGCAACTGGGAAACGAGCTGGTTGTGTAAACCGTCACACGTACCTCTGGATGTACTATAAGTGCTGCAGAAGAGGACCTAAGGTAAGCCCGAGTTCTCTTTCAGTGGAGAGTAGCAGAGTCTTCTGCAGGTCAGGAGATCTTTCTGAACTCTTTCCTTCCCCAATTATGAGTGATGATTATCAGCTTCTTAAAGTGCTAACTTCTGCTGGAAATATCCATGGCAACCATCAACAGATATAGTTGCCTCTAAAAATAAAATTCTAGCAATACCAAATCTTGAGTGATCCCCTCCACATATGCTCATTTTAAAGAAGTATCAATGGTAAACAACATTGTTTTGCCAGGGAAGGAAGGATAAAAAAGTGGAGGAAAGGATAAATGACTATTAACTTTCTTAGACTGAGGAAGAGTGAATTTGTATTTTTTCATTAAAGATATATAACCTGGGATAAGAAATTCTTTTATTTTTAATGGTTTACATTTAATAAATTCTTTTTGAATTTAAAGTATGCTTTATTTAAAAAATGAGAAAATTCAATATCCAAATAATATATTTGGAGATGATTTCTCTAAACTCACTAAAACCTCACCCTTCAATAAAGAAGCAGCATTTAAGCTTAGAATGCTCTGACAATTTAATTTATTTACTTTGGGATAGGATATGGGAATGGGATAAAATCAGTATGTTACTTAATTTACAAATAACCCAATTTACAAATAATTTTTATTTAATTCTTCACCTTTTTCAGATGAAATAAAAATATACCTTTTAAAGTAAAAAATTATTTTTGGAACTAATATACTGCTCTGACCCATGATAATGTGTGCCATTGGTTAGGAGGATGCTTTTTTGCATAGAAAATTTAAAGAAAAAAAAACCTGCATAATAATTATTTTACACTCACGTGTATAAAACTATTCTTGACAAATGTGCTTTCATGTTCTCTCTCAGATCACTCCATTTGATCATCCTAACATCCCATCAGGAAGGCTAGAAATATTAAGTTTTTTTATCCTACAAATAAGGACATGGGGGAAAGTGAGTTTAAGTGACATGTGCAAGGTGACCCAGTTAGTCAGTGGCAGAACCAGGCCCCGAGGCAGGCCTTTAAATCCCAATGGAGTGTGTTTCCTATGAGTGTCCGTTCCTTCCTTTGTTAATGTTGTTGGCTGATGGAGAAGAGGATGCTTTCTCTCAGTGACTTAGATGCTGGTCCTTTCATTCTATACTACTAAAATAGCTCACATTAGATTTAAACTTCAGTATAATGTGAATTTTTCACATTTTTTCTAAATATGAACATACTTGATCCCTGTGATATCATCACTAAAAGAAGAAAATGGAGCAGAGAGAGAATTTGAGTCTGGTATCAGGGTTCTCATTGTACAATCAGTTAATGTGTTAAGAAAAAAAACACAATTATGAAAATGACACCAGTTTAATGAAGCAGGGCCACAGATTACTAGGATTTGTTTGCCAGAGGAATAATTTTCACTCTGTCAATACATCACTCAAGAGAAATGAAATATGTGGGATAATACATTCATTTGTAATTCCACAAAAAATTATCATGCTTTCTAGAACATACCAATTTATTCTATGTCTTTTGGTGTGTAGAATGAAAATGTCTTGACTTAAGGGTAAGTTATGACGATTTTGTTTTCAACCAGGTCCCAACGTTTTGTGGTGCAATATTCTTAGCCAATCCTGGCTTTATTTCTAGATAAATGTAATCCCATTTCTACTTAGTATTATCTTCATTCTACATTACTTCAGGTTGTACAAATGTGCTTTTACAACATGGATTCCAAAATTAGTGTGGTTTACCCTTGAAACATTTAGATACAGAGAAAACCATAATTTCTACATTTTTGTTTCTTTTTCCTATGACCACAATTATCTTACTTCTAGCCTTGAAAACCTATTGTAGGTGTATCCTATGTAACAATCTCAAAACAATAAATTGTCTGAGAAGATAAAAGAAAACTTTTGAAAACAGATTTATTACATCAGTTCTTTCCTTTCAACCAAGGATATTTGCATAAAGGACTACTTTTGTCTGCATTAGAAACCATTTTTAATCTTTGAGCCACTACCTTTAGCTCTAGCTCAACTCTGCTCAAAGATCTTCACATTAAGTAAGCAAACATTGTCCCGCTGTCTTTCTTGACAGCTGCAAGAAATCCAAGGTCTCAGAGCTCCTTTTCCTTTTGGCCTTCCATATATGAAATGTTTTCAACTGCATTTCTTTCTGCGTTTCACAACACACTCACAAGGCTTTCAGTATGTCTTTGCCTGTTGTTCCTCCTCTCATGTTTACCCCTGAAAACATAGCTTAATACAACAGTACCCAACTATGGTCTTGATGTGAGATCTTTCAGTGCAGTCTCTATAACCTGAGCAAACACATTTCTTCAATGGGTTTGAGTAGAACTGACCAAAAGTTTGTGCCAGTTGACTATTCTTTTTCTGAGATCCACTTTATCAAGCCAGACACAGGCTTCACCAATCAAGGTCTTTTTCATAAATTTCCCTCCATTGGAGAAAAGTAAAACCTAGAAAAAAGACCCAAAATTATATATACATGTGTATAGTTTTCAACCTCTTTTAAGGACGTTTTATCATCAAACAATAACAGGATTCCTCACACTCGGTAGCAGGCATACTTATAAGTGAACTAATAACAAGAATGTCTTCAAGAGATTTGCATATGAATTCACACCAGCATTTGCCATCGAGCTCATCACATTTCCACAAATTCATGATCTTTCTCCCTCTCGGTCCCTTCTCTATCTCCCTAATCTCTGTAAATAAGACATTTGTTCACACGGATTGCAGTCTCCTTTAACTTTTTTTATTCTCTCTCATTCTAATGTCAGTTAACTTTCTGAATTCAGCTTTTGCTTTGTAATAGTGCTTATATTTGTCTCTTAAGGCCTTTGTTTTATGTGCTGGTACCATGGTCTTCTCTTCCCATATTTTTTCATCTCTTTCCTTCCTTCTTTCTTCTCCCTTTTCTTCTTTCTTTAAAAATATGTTTTACTGATTTTGAAGAGGAAGAGATAGACAGAAATATTGATGAGATAGAAACATCAATGAAGGAAAAGCACGGACCAGCTGCCTCTGCTCACTTGCTACTGGGAATTGACCCAGCAACCCCGTGCCCTGACCAGGAACTGAACCGGTTGTGCATGGGCTGATGCTCAACCACTGAGCCACAACAACTGAGCTCCTCTTTTATTTTTTAAATATATATATATATATATATATATATATATATATATATATATATTGATTTCAGAGAGGAAGGGAGAGAGAGAGAAAGACAGAAACTCTACCGATGAGAGAGAATCATTGATTGGCTGCCTTTTACATGCCCCACACTGGGAATCGAGCCCACAACCCTGACCGGGAATCGAACCATGACCTCCTGGTTCATAGACTGATGCTCAACCAGGGAGCCGCCCTGGCTGGGCCTCTTTCGTCCTTTATTTCTACATCTACTGAAGACATTCTGTATACAAGCGTTGTGTTAGGCTGTGGAACAAAGAACACTGAAAATCAATACTTGCCCTAGAGAACCTGACTGTATACAAGCAATGACAGGGAAGTCTATAAATTGTTTTATAAGACAGATTGGGATTGGCTGCTTAATAAAATAAGCAAAATGTTATCTGAATAAGGAGTGTCGAATTATATCTAGGCTCATCAGTGAAGGGCTGAGTTTACATGAAAGGATGTGGAGTACTGAGATGGATGAAGAGAGATGGAGAAGAGCTTGTTTAAGGGGAGAAAAAAATATAAGCAAAGCATTGGAGGCTTAATCTGGTTTAAAATTACTCTGCTGTGACTGAAATATAGAGTATGTGGAAAGTTATATAAGGAGATAAGATAAAATCAAATGAATTAGAACTCACCTTAGAGGACTCTGAATGAGTGAGGATACTGGGGAGTGTTTGAGGGCTTTAATGTAACCTAGCCAGTGTTCTAAAAAGATACATCAGCCATCAGTGTGATGAAATGAATTAAAAGGTTCAGAAGCTGATAGCAAGCAGGCCAGGTTTAGTGTTGAAATTATTATTTGAATAACAAAGATGAGAACCCAAAAAGGATTAGTGGTATCAAGCATGGAAATAATTGTCTATAAAACAAATGACAGAATAGAGAAGACTTAGTAGCTAATTGGATGGGTTGTCTGTGGAATCCTAAGGGGAAGACACTTCTAAGAATTAATCAGCTTGTAAAATGCAACATAGTATAAGGTTATAAATATTGAATAACTGAATGGAAAGTAAATATTGTATGAATAAATGTGTTTAAATAGTAACTGCATAATGCACAATTACCTGAAGAGAATGTCCAGCAGGACTTAGGCTAAATCGAAAAGTTTCATTGAATGAAGGCTCTCGATCATGTCTACATACTCTTGTTTTTTTCTTGATCACCTTTTTTTGGGTAGAAATGTTCATCACATATATTTTCACATATAAATCTGAAAATAAGAATTCAGCTTGTGAAGTGTCCATTAATCATACAATGTCCTATTGAAAGCATTATAACCATACACTGAGTACCCTCTTATCCTATATAATAAAAGGTTAATATGCAAATTGTCCCCTGGGGAGTTCAACTGACAAGTTCTACCACTTGCTATGACATGCACTGACCACCAGGGGGAAGTGCCAAATTAAGGAAGGCCCTGGCTGGCAGCTGGCAACAGGGGGAAGGAAGGCCGGGATTGGCTCTGATTGCCCGCCAGGCCTAGGGACCCTATCCGTGCATGAATTTCATGCACTGAGCCTCTAGCAATTTATAAAAGCCAGCAGATTGTGTTCAATCTGTTCTAGACAACATACAAAAATTAAAAGGTAGCATCAATTTTCTCAGCAATTTAAATTTGTTTTCCAGTTGTATAATAAATGAATCACCAAGTTTACGTACTGAAAAAAACTCACTAAAAGCTAAATAAAATATCAACTTATTCTATATAACAGAAATTTCTTATTTCACATTTTTTTCCCGATACATTTGGTGTGCAGCCCAACTTTAAGTTCATATTTTGCAAACTATTTAGGACATATTCCTAAAAATTTTCTATATATAGTATATTGCTCATTTTCATAAAATCAGATACCTGGTAAATGATCAGGAGATTTAAATTTGTAGGTGATATTTCTGCATTGGAGAATTTCAACTATTAGTTGTTCACCATCTGTCTTCATTTCCTTCTTCAATGCAATCTTGATTTCTCCCATTACCTGGGTTTTAACTGTAAGAATTTAAAAAAAACAACCTGTTAAATATATACACAATCGGGGGAAAAGGAGACATATGTAAAACTTTAGAACAAAAAATGAAATGCATTTGTTAAATGTTTAGTTGAAAAATTCATTCATACAATCATTGAGTGTCAATTGCTAAACACCTTATTACATCCTACAGATAAATAAAATATGGTCCTAGCCCTTAAAGAATTTAAGGTTTCATGGGAGAATTATAAACTCCCAACAAAGTATGTGAAGCATAGTGATAAGCTAGTAATAAGGAAGTTATAGAAGTCATGCAAGTAGATAAATATTATTTAATTATAGATTTTTTTAAGCCAAAAGAAGTGATAGATGTAACTATAGGAAGAAAAAAATACAAAAAAAAAAAGAGATCGGATTCTAGTATAATTAGTAGGAATGAATGTCATATGAAATATGAGAAGTTGTTTGCCAATAATTGCTCATTACCAAACTTCTCAAGAATACTTGTTAACAAAATTAAATGTCATTGTGGGTTATTTCTGCTTCCTTTTTATTTATTTTGTAAAAGAAATAGTGAACAAAAACACATAGTAATAAAATTGCTCCGGGGAAAATGCAATGAATGATTTGAATGAATCTGAGCCTGGCCAGTGTGGTTCAGTGGTTCATCAACCTGTGAGCCAAGAGGCCACCATTAGACTCCCTGTCAGGGCACATGCCTAGGTTGCGGGCTCAGTCCTCAGTAGGGTGAGCGCAGGAGGCAGCTGATCAGTGATTCTCTCTTATCATTGATGTTTCTCCCTCTCCCTTTCTCTCTGAAATCAGTAAAAATATATTTTAAAAAATAATAATGATTTCAGTATTTTTCTTTTCAATTTTTATCTTGGATCTTTATATTTTTTAAGAAGTTAGGCATGCTAGTTCATATTCTTTATTCGCTTACCCTTTCTTCTATCAATTCATACACTTATTCACCAACAAATATTTTACTTTCCACCCCATTCTGTGTTAAGCACCATGTGAGGAAGAATTGATCCAGTGGTGAGCCAAACCATATGTGCTTATTGATTGTATAGTTTGTCTATTAAAAAGAAATTCATTAATAAAATATTTAAATTGATAAGTGTATAATTAAAAAGAAAGAAATAGTTATGAAGTGCCAGAGCATGGTTCAGGAGAAACTGAGGAAGTCTGCTTGAGTTGAAACCAGAAGGATGAGAAAAAATTAAGACAAATGAATGGTTAAGAACATTATAAAGAGAAGGAATACTGTGTTCACTGAGAAAAGACCATGGACCTACAAAATTAAATAAATGTCCATGTTAGTATAACATTGTTAATTGATGCCATGTTAAGAATTTGGTTTTAACCTTTAGAACATTAGACATTTATTGAAAGTATTTAAAAATAAATACAGATCATTTGTTTCCAGACATATTGGTCTTGGGAACTCTTCACACTCTTAAAAAAGTGGAGGGTCATCAAAGAACTTTTGTTTGTGTGGAATATAGCTATCAATATCATAAATTTAGAATATCAAATTAAAATGTAAAATTACATATTTAAATATTTATTGCTTTAGTTAAAATGACAATAATACATCCTATATAATAAAAGGATAATATGCAAATTGACCCTAACAGCAGAACAACTGGGAATGACTAGTCACTATGACACACACTGACCACCAGGGGGCAGATGCTCAATGCAGGAGCTGTCCCTGGTAGTCAGTGCACAGGGGGAGCTCTGCTCAACCACAGTCAGGCTAACAGCTGCCAGTACAGTGGTGGTGGTGGGAGCCTCTCCTGCCTCTTCAGCAGCGCTAAGGATGTCTGACTGCAGCTTTGGCCTGCTTCCCGCTGGCAAGTGGACATCCCCTGAGGGCTCCCAGCTGCCAGAGGGATGTCTAACTGCCAGCTTAGGCCCAATAACCAGGAGAGGGGGCCTAAGCCAGCAGGTGGATATCCCCCAAGGGTTCCCAGACTGTGAGAGGGTACAAGCTGACTGAGGGATCCCCCTGAGTGCACAAATTTTTCTGCACTGGGCCTCTAGTATATAAATATTTAATGAAAAGTAACCATAATTTCAAAAATAAAAGTAGTGAGGACTGCTGTTTTATATTCTTTGAAATTTTATTAATGTTTTGTTTAATAGAGGACTGCTGAATTCTCATAATTTTACTAATTTAAATATTCAATATGTTGTTTTAGTTAAAATACATAAAGTTTAGTCTAACAGAGATACAGATATATAGTTGGAAAGAGAGGAATATCCTTTACAGATAATTTTGGACAGTCTTTGATAATACATTAAAACTTGTCAAGTTTCTTAAAGATTATTAGATATGCGAAATCTAAAACTGAATTATTAAACTTTGTAAACTATTACTGTAAACTACATCAGTCTATCTTGCACTTTGAATGGATTTTTTAACTGTGTCTGAATTGGTAACATCATATACATTCATATACATTCATTTTGGAAAATAGCAGTTCACTGAGTTATGCAGGTCTTCAAAACATCGACACATTTCATACAATATTAAAAGCACATCTTTAAATATCAATATCAGCAAAAAGTCTTTGAGTATTGAGACACTATCAAACTCAGGAAAAAAGATAAAATTTTCCAAAATTCTATTTTTACTTAAAAGCTGACTTTTATCATTGGCAACAATCATCAATTGTTGCTTAAAATGAAAAGCTTGCTTTATTTTTTTGAGAATAAACAGAGTTTATCAGTTGTACTTTTAAGTAAAAATAATATTTCTTGTTTAAAAAAGGCTAGTTTAGCTTGCAACTCAAAAAAAGTTGCATAGATATATTCATAAGTCAACCATCATATTTTGGTATGCAAAAGTTTTTGTGTGTATTACCCATATGGAGAATATCAGAAAGAAATGTATTTAGGGATCTAGGCTTAGCCTTTTCATCAGGAATATCCTTATGTGAAACTGGCAATTCCCCCCCCCCCCAATAAGTGCATGGTGGTAAAAAGTAAGTAAGTAAGTAAGTAAGTAAGTAAGTAAGTAAGTAAAGTGACAGTACAGTTTGGCACTATTGGCTTCCTTTGTGTTAAATCACCAGAAGTTTTATGCTTTTGCAATATAAATATAAATGTCAACACAATAGAAAGTTGTGTTGTATATTTAAAACAAATAATTTTGACCAGATGGAGGCATTTAAACAATCCTGGAAACCCAACAAGGGTTTCCAAACCATGCTTTAAGAATGGCTATTATAGACTACTAGGGGCCCGGTGCATGAACTTTGTGCACTGAGGGGGTTTCCTCAGCCCAGCCTGCCCTCTTTCACATACTGGGACCCTCAGGGGGTGTCCTACTGATGGTTTAGACCCGCTCCCTCCTCCCCTTGGGGAGTGGGCCTAAGCCGCAGTCTGGCCTCCCTTTGTGGGATGTGACCAGGCTAATCAGGGGAAGCCACCAGTCCCATCACTCCGCTGCCGCAGCCACTGCAGCCACCAAGGTGTTTTCATCAACATGGACTCCAGTCCCTTCACCACGAAGAAATGACAACTTTCTTTAGGCATTTTCAAGATTTGTCTTTCATAGGATATGACATTTCTTTCTTTCTTTCTTTTTTTTATCTTCACCTCAGGATATGTTTCCATTGATTTTTAGAGAATGTGGAAGAGAAGGGAAAAACAGAGAGAAACATCAAAGTGAGAGCAACACTTTGATTGATTGTCTCCTGCATGAGCCCTGACCTGGGCCCCGGCCAGGGAGGAGCCTGCATTCTAGGTACATGCCCTTGGTCAAAATTGAACCCCGCAGTCGGCAGGTTGAGGCATTATGCACTGAGCCAAGCCAGCTAGGGCAGGATATGACATTTCTTAGCCTCCAGCAGTGGACCTTCATTTTTTTTTTCTCCAGGAGTGTGGTAGAAAACCCTAGATCACCTTTAGGGATTCTTATTACCCAAGTTACTAAGAATATTACCAGTGGCAAACAGGGAGCTTAGCCAATGAATGGTCAGAAAAGGTGTTTCCTATGTGGTTCACTCAGATCACCAGCTCCACCCCTGGCCCTCCAATCCCAGCTCCACCTCTGCCCAGGCCTATAACCTCTGGCCAAGGATGCAGGACTGGGAATGGGACCCCTAGACCCCTGTGATCACTGGCTTTGCCCCTATCCAGGGCTTCAGTCTCTGCCTGAGGCTGCAGACCTGGACAGAAGACCTCCAAGCCCTTCAATCGCCAGCTTCAAAGAGCCCAGGCCTCTGCGATCACTGGCTCTGCCCTTGCCCCACTGGCAGCCTCTGGCCAAGGCTGCAGGCCTGGACAGGGGGCCCTCATACCACTGCTTTGCCAGCTTCACTGGTTCCCAGAACCCTGTGATTTCAGGCTCTGCCACTGCCCCTCTGATCACAGGCTCTATGAAGCCCAGGTCCCTGTGATCTCCGGCCTTGCCCCTGGTCAAGACTGAGGACTCTGGTCCAAACCTTATGCCTGGGTAGGGCACCCTCATACCCATCTGATCACCAGCTCTGCCCCTGCCCCCTCCAATCACCGACTCTGCCCTTGCTCATGCCTGAGGCCTTTGGCGAAGGCCTCTGGCCTGGGCAGGGGACCCCCAACCCCTTCTGATCAACTGTTTTTCCCCTCCAGCCACCCACTTCCCCTGCCACCTGCCTGGCTAATAGGCCTGACCACTTCAGTGGCGGGGCTGAGCTGGACTGAGCACTGCCATCTTGTGGCTATGGGGGAAGCCATCTTTGTGATGGAGTGATGCCTAATTTGCATATTACTCTTTTATTAGATAGGATAGTTGAATAATGTGTGAGAAGTAAAATAACAGAATTATGTGCAAAATTGTAAAAATATTAGATTATAGTTATTTGATTATTTTTACTTAATTTTGTCCCATTTTAGGGATATGGTTGTTTTGACATATCTCTTTTCTGGATTATTTAAATTTTTTTATTAAATTGATTTAGATCTTTATGTCTAGATGTACCCTGATATGTGGAAAAAGTATCTATAAATACCATGGCTTACTCTGTTCTTTTCCTTCTGTCAAAAAACTAATACTAAGGTCTAAACTAAACCAAGTTCTCCTCTATATGTTTTATAAACTGAAACAAAAATCTTCTAGCTATAGTTAAATCATAAAAATTCAGTGGCTAATTATAGTAACTTCACAGTAGGTAGATGATAACTTTACTCTTAAGAAACTCAAGAAAATAAGGTGCAAATCAAAGTTTTTAGGTACAGGAAAACTGTGTTTCAAGTGTCAAGCTCATAGCTTTAAGCATAAAATAAGTCAGGAATACTGTACAAAGTTTTTATATATACATTAGGGGCCCGGTGCACAAAAATTTGTGCACTCAGGGGGTCCCACAGCCCGGCCTGTGCCCTCTTGCAGTCTGGGACCCCTTGGGGAATGTCCACCTGCTGGCGTGGCTGGACAGCCTGGGTGAGGGGCTGATGGCTGTTTGCAGGCTGGCCAAGCCCCCCAGTGGGAACCCTAACCCCATGGGGGTGTGGCCAGCCTGGGTGAGTGGCTGAGGGCCATTTTCAGGCTGCTCACAGTTCCTTCAGGGTTCAGGTCCCTACTGGGGTACCTGGCCAACCTGGGTGAAGGGCTGAGGGCCATTTTCAGGCTGGCCACAGCTCCCTTTGACCCAAGGTCTCAGCGAGGCTGGCTGGAATCAGGTTCTGGGGTTTATTTATCCTCTATAATTGAAACTTTGTTGCCTTGAGCAGAGGCCTGGCCAGCCTAGGCAGGCAGTTTCAACTCCATCACTGGTGCAATGGAAGCCTCCTGTTTGCTCTAGCTCTGTGGCTGCCATCTTGGCTGGTTTAATTGGCATACAGCTGCTCTGATTGGCTGGTGGGCGTGGCTTGGCTGGTGGGCATGGTTTAGGTGTCTCGGAGTTATGGTTAATTTGCATATTACTCTCTCTCTCTCTCTCTCTCTCTCTCTCTCTATATATATATATATATATATATATATATATATATATATATATATAATGCATTTCATCAAACCAAAGAGATAATTAGAGAAACTGCAAAAGAACTGATGGTGAATATTTAACATATATTTAACATATTAAACTGTAGAACTGAGACTAAAACAAGAATGAGGACATAGGTGAGTGAACAACAGCATGTGTCATACATTCAGACAGAGTATAAAGGATGAAACTAAAATTAATGATGGAGAAGAGAAAGGGGAAAGTAGAATGAGATTATTGATTTTTATATAGGTAATAGGTAGGTGACAAGGATGCCATTTATAATCGACAAGCCAGATAGTAAATGATTAAATAAAAAGAGCAAGCATTATAAAAGGTATACATAAAAAGAAAATAACCTTAAAAATGTACAAAGATTTCTTAATTACAAAAGGAATTTTCAAAAATTAAAGATAGCAAATAGAGAAAAGAAATATAACATAATATACACAATAATTAAAAAACGAAATGCTGTGTTGCAATCAGACATATCTATCCTATCAACAAGCATGAGTAGGTTCAGCCAGCCTATTTTTAAAAAGATTTTTTGACTGGATCACAAAGCAAAGCTTAACTCTATTAAAATTAGTTTTGTTTCAAATAATCAAAAGTACACAAATTATAAGCATGTCAGGCAAGTGGAAACATTGAAGAGTATGGGTCGAGTTCTTCTTATCAGACAATAGTATTCAGGTTAAGGGGCAATAAACAAGACACAAAAGAGAACACTTCATCAAGATGAAAGCATATAAATGAGAATACAGCAATCATGAATATCTAAGCACCTCTTAAATAAGCTGACACTACAAAACAAGATATAAAGATGCAGAAGATGTAAAGCACAAGAAAAAGAATAATAATAATAGACTTTAACAGAATATTGTAGTACAAGACAGGTCACATAGACTAAAAAAAGTAAAGGCATAGAATATTGAGATGCCATAGTAAAAATAAAGCAGATCTCAAGGCTATATAGTTTTTAAACAGTACAACTCGATAATAGAGAATATATCTTTTTCTCAATTATGCGTGGAACATGCATTGAATTACAAACTTGATCCTGTATTGACAATGAAGACATCAATAATTTCTACAAAATGAAGCTATTACAAACACTGATCACACACACACAAATAAGCCTTCTAGTAAACAATTCTTATAATGGCAAAATACAATGAGAAAATATAGAAGTTCTGAAAAATAATGATAATTAAAACATTATGTATCAGAATCTATGACAGTTATAGTAATGATGGAGGAAAACTGACAGTTTTAACGCCTATATCATTTAAAACAATAATCAGACTAAAATGTATATGTATTAATATTCTGTTACCAAAAATTCAAAGATACAATTAATTTACACTTCCAATTCCAAAAGCTAAAAAAACAACAACATAAACAAAAGAAAGGAAGAAAAACAGAACAAGGAACGTAATCATAAAGACACCCATTAAAATTAACGAAGTAGAGAACAGAAAAATAGTAGAAAAAAAGAATGAATCAAAATTCTGGTACTTGGAATGATATCAACAAAACAGAGAAAACCAAGGATGAATTTAGTCAATGACATGTGGCTTCAATATTATTATTTAGGAATGACATGTGCTTTCTTAATTATGACATTACTATCCTCTCAATTATTTGGTATAAACATTTCAGTGTCATGAACATAACCTTATACTGTCTGCTTATGGTCTGCTTACACATTCTCCACAGAAACTGAATTTTTGATGTAATATATTTCTTCACACTTGTGAGTATCTAGTTCTGGTTACTTACCGTTTAAAATAAGTATAAACAAGCTTATTTAAAACAATTTGTTTTATTTTAAAGACCTTCACAGGAATATAAAGATTCTTCAATGTAAAAATAAGAAAATAGGACAGATCTTAGACTCTCCTTTCTTTAATATTTGGAAACTAAGAAAAAAAACAAGTAAAATTAGGAAAGTGTTAAGTAGTAGCAACCAAAAAAGTATAGGCTACAGTGTCTTGCCAGAAAGCCTCAAAATGGTGTCTGCACATGAAAAGGCAGGTTCTGGGAAGGCTCGGCTCAGCAGCGTTTCGGAACACACCGTGGATCCCAAAATCTTGCCAGGAAAAGAATGATGAATTGGCAAAATCTTGGGAATTATCACTAAACCCCCATCATAGAGAAAGAGATGAGCAATGAGAGTAAGCAGCCCCAGAAAAGTCACACTAAAACCCTTAAAAGCAGCAGTCTTGACTCCTCACTAGGAAGATCTGTGGGTTTCAGTGGAATCAGGAAAAACAACCAAGCTCCAGTATAAAGTAGAGAGAGAAAAAAAAATCAAAGCTAAGAGTATCTTTTCATTGGAAAAAGACATATCTCAACTTGGAGTGAACGCTGGCCAAAAATAAATAAATAAAATAAAATAAAATAAATAAAAATATATCGTAGAAAGCAAAACTTAGTCACCCAAGGTGTGAGTCTATGTATGAAACAGCAATATTTCTTTTCTCCAAAGCAAATAGAACTACTGCTCCAACTCTCAAAGTCTACGTGGAGTAGGGGAAGAAAAAAAGAATTCTGACATGGTAAGGAGGGAGTCAAGAAAAGCTCCCACTATTTAGAGCTAACAGAGGTTATGCACAGAACTGATCACACCAATGAGAATTTGAAATGAAACAGCAGAATACGTTTTTCTGGGAGAAATTCACTTTCATAGGTTATATTCCTTTTTCATAGGCCTTGAAACTCCAACACATATGTAACTTATTGTTGTTTTCTACTTTCTTACTTGGGTAGGAAGGTGGAATTAAAAACTTGCTAATTGAAGTTCTCAAATCATCACATTGTCTGCTTTTTCCTGGATGGTTAAATATATATGCTTCAGGGTGTGATACGTGTGAAGTTCTGGATAAGTTTCTCCTACTTGAAAAAATGTCCCAAATTGTTCTTTAATGTTTCTACTAAAGGATGAAAGGGGCATGCCTGCTGAGGAGGTCTCAAAGGACAAATGTATTAATTGTGAGTCATCACTAGCAATCATGTCTGCCCTTTTTCATAGTATCAGAATGCCTTTTCAGTAGAAACAAGAACATAGACAGTGACAAAAACATCTTTGTCCACAAGGGCTCAGAAAAAATAAATTCAAGAGAATAAAAAATAACTTCTATTTAAAATATAATATTTCTCTGAAATAACAGAAGAATAAATCTGTGGATCAAAAGAGCATAATCCTAGAAATATTGGTAAGTGGAAACATTGATATATTCCATTTAAACTACTCTGATAATAGGAAAAACATGTTTAAAGGGTTCAAGGAAAGAAATAAGTTCCCTAAAGGAGTACACTGGGGAAAAGAAATCAAAAGCATTTCTAAAACATTTAAAAGACCACAGCAGAGAATATAGTAATGCAGAGAAAGGAA
>PVJC01037804.1:0-17032 GCA_004026665.1 Murina feae
TGAGAGGGCACAGGCCGGGCTGAGGGACTCCCTCCACCCTGAGTGCACAAATTTTTGTGCACCGGGCCCCTAGTATATATATAAAAGCCAAGCAACCAGAATGATGGAATGACTGGAACAACTGAAACGAACAAATGACCAGTTGTTATGACATGCACTGTGGGGCTAACCAGCCTGATTGGGGGCCCACTCGGCCCCTCTCAACCTCTCACGGCCTCTCCCCCTGGCTGACCCCGCCCCAATCGGCCACCCCACCCCAATTGGGGGTAGGGCCTGCCAGCCAACCTCCCACAGCCCCTCCCCTCAGTAGACCCAGTCCCCACCCATGCATGAATTCATGCATTGGGCCTCTAGTATTAGTATAAAAACCATTTTTTTTATAGACTATTTGACCACAAAGGGAAAATCCAAAGTGACCCTAACATGGCCTCCTTTCCATTTATAAGGTCACAAAGGAAGTTGGTTTGTTACAATGCCTTCTTACACTTCACTCTCTTTTTTAAAAAAGAGATGGAACCTGTACCTTTGTACCAATATCGAGGGGCGCACGATTTCACTGTGTTTGAATATGGGCTCTGGGACTAATGCAACTGTGGGTGCAGACCACATGTCACGATGATCCAGAACAACTTAATGGCATCTACAACTTTCTAAATGCAAATCGCTCACTACGTTGTTTTCTTCTCCTCCCCTTCTCACCTATAAAAGCTAAAAGCAACCCATTACATAAACAGTAGGTTCTTATAGTAACATTGAATATCTCTATTTCTCTATTTCCACCAGAGGCTAAAATTTATCTTTTTTCTTTTTCATAAAATATTCAAGGACTTCACAACACACTCCTGAAATGCAGTCCTTTTGGAGTGAAAACATGGTAGCCAGCATTGCCAGCAGCACAATAAAGGCATGTTTTCAAGGGAAAAATGAGTAGTATCAAGTTGAAACTTTGGGAGGAATTTAGACGAGAGGAAGGTAATTAATTGTGAGAGCTGTGCCCCTTGATATAATGCTGGCACAAACATCTTAACAGGATCAGCCCACCTACTAAACGCCTTTGAAATGTGGGGCTGCCACGTAACGCCAGCACCCTCTGTGTGACCTCTCCTGTGGATCCAGAAGCATACGTTGGAAGATATTAGCTTGGAGGTAACACAGTGATTATTGAAATTCGGCAGTTCCTCTCCTTTTCCTAAATTAGGTTATTCAATTATATGATCCAAGTAGGCCTCTCCTAATTCTATGTGCTACTGTAGTCTCAGAACTCTAGCAAGAAAGGACAGCATCCTCCAACAGACCCATCCTCCCAGTGTGGCAATTCTGTAATTGAGGAAGAGCCACTTTTGTGTGGTAATAACACAGTATTCATCATCTCCAAGCTGCTTTCAATGCCACGTGCCTCAGATCTCTGGGCATAGCCCAGTTTAACTCGCAAAACTGAGAGTGAAGGCCATAGGACCAACTGGCTGATAAATCTGGAGCAAAGAGCAGAAACACACCCACTTCTGCCCACGACAAAAATATCAGCAGGTACAATGAATATATTAACTTGGCCTTCTTGTCAGCATTGTCAGTACACAGACTCTGGAAACTTCAAAGTGTTATTCAATTTCAAGGAGATTTCATGACAGAGATATTTTGTGAGTTTTGAAAATTTTTGATCAGAGGCCCTTAAATCAGAGACCCATCAGCGGCAAGTTCTGTGCACCCAAGTCGAGCTGATGGGACTCATGTGTAATCTGGAGGACTGAGGAGGCCTGTCCTGGAGCTGTCGTTTATGCCAGCGACTGCTTCCATTGCACAGCAGGTTCCAGAAGGCACAGGCGCTTAACAGGCTCAAAGCAAATGCTCGATTCTTAAGTCCTAAGACATCAAGTGCACCTCCTGCCACTTCTCGTCGTGGCAGAGTTTTAAAGTCCCTCCGCCTGGGCCATTCTGCCTGCTGCTGCCAGGCAGCATGCGCTGGTGACACTGGTCATGGTGCACACCTAACAGGCTGACCTCCTTTCTTGGCTAATTGCATTACAGCGCCAGCTGGCTCCAGAAGGAGTCGTCTGTTTGATTGAAGAATTCCTGCTCCTCAGCGGGCCCGACTGCTACTTTTACTAAGTAACAGTCAGGCCTGACATCCCCATTGTTCAGCTGACAGTGTGCCCATCCTAAAATCTAAGTTTTATTTGTAAATTAACCAAGAAACTTCCTGCCAGAACAGTGCTGCCTGGAGACTGATAATGTGGGCCTTTCATCCCTTTTCACTCGGACTGTATCACTGCCAATTTGTTTTTTATGCGGCTGGCCAGCCTGAGGCTATAAAAGCCTTGTAAGACATAAGTGCAATTATAGTCCTGGAGTCAAATGAATTGGATAAATCCAATAGCACAGCTCTGTCCCCACTCTGCAAACCCCTACAGCAGTTAGATTAGCTGTGAAAAATCTAATCTAGCTGGAGCTAACAAATTTCTGTAGTGAAGGATCAAGAGTTCAGAATGGGGTTGCAACCGGATTGCAGAATTGACAAAGTGCCCCGATGATAGGGGCAGAAGAGACCATGCATCACTTTAGAGTTTTGCAGCTCATTTTTAAGCTGTTAGGGACAATTTAGTTAGAATAAGATAAGCAACGGTGGGCTGCTGTTCCCGTGACTGATTTGCAGTCTAGCTGTGAGACATCCTGATGAAGACAGTGTGTCACTAATGATGCTAAATCTTGGAGCTGCAAAAGGTATCAGCTGAATTTTGATTATTACAGTAGGGAATCCTTCAGGCAGGCCAAGTGTTGGAACATCACTTATCGCATGGCATATCATCAAGAAAACACCATGTCTTTTCTCAAAAAAGACAATCCTACTTTACTTAGAAAACAATTTAAAAAATTTTTTCTCTATAAGCCTATCTTTTAATAAAATAATTCTTCATCATGAATCATAGAATATGGTGACACATTTTCGGAACAGCAGCAATTTACAAGGAACTTGGCAGGGAACAACGGTGTAAACCTCACCTGGGTCTTGGTAATCTGAAATCGGTTCTCTGAGGGCAGGGTCCCTGTCACTGAGAACACCGCAGCCATGGCAGCCATCAAAACCTAAGACGTGGAGGCAGTTCCCCCGTGTTGTGGGAGCCAGCACATGGCCAACGGGAGGCCATGCTAGCACGTGGCCTGAGACTGAAAGCTCATGAGGCTTTGTGCATTCTAGACACTGGGTTACGGTGAGAGTTGTCTGTGATTGTGCTGAGACCAGAGTGCTGAGGTCTCGTGGGAAGACTCACTGCTGCCACCATGATCGTGGTCCAGAGTCAGTGGCTACAGCAGTCAGAAAGAAAAACCGCCGAGGGAGGAAAGAAAGAGGGTAGAGTGAGGCCCATCGGCCAATATCAATCTTCTGCCTAATAAACCAGGGGAATAAAAGAATCAATTACGCTGACAGGCAATGATGAGGGCCACTGTCAGAGAGCTTACCAGGCTCTATGCTAAGCAATTTTACAGGCCTTGTCCATTTACTTCACAACGACCCTGTGGCATGAGCTATATTTTAAATGTCATTTAATAGACGAAGAAGCTGCGGCACAGGCTAGCAAAGTAACCGGATATAAACCCGAGCCCAGGTCTGTGTATTTCCAGACGTGGCTATCACAAACACACCAGAACCCAAGGGCCAGCCTTAGTCAGCATCTGAATGACCCATTTTCCAACCCACCCGGTGCTGTCCTCAGTTCCTTGTAGGAAGAGAGTGTGTGTGAGGCAGGAATTCCAGGTGCCGCCACTCACTAGCAGGCCAGTGGAAGGTCTTCTCACAGGAGTGGGTCAGATTTCCAGGCTTCCTCCCCAGACTAAAAGTCCTCTTCATTCAGATGCTCCTCACGTCTAGCAGAAGCCCCCTGAGGTGAACATCCAACAGATTGGAAAGCACAAGGCCTGTTCCCCTGGGGGAGCTGCCTCGGGGGTGGGAAGGTTTCCTTTGAATTCCAGAGAAAACTGCCCATGGGGCCAACTTGAAGGAGAACCGAGGAGAGTGCCAAAGGTGGGACACCTGGCCAGCAGCACAGCCGCACTTCCCACCTTCACAGCCACTGCCACACTGCCGCACAGCTAGCCCTTCCCACCTTCACAGCCACTGCCACACTGCTAGCCCTTCCCACCTTCACAGCCACTGCCACACTGCCGCACAGCTAGCCCTTCCCACCTTCACAGCCACTGCCACACTGTCGCACAGGTAGCCCTTCCCACCTTCACAGCCACTGCCACACTGCCGCACAGGTAGCCCTTCCCACCTTCACAGCCACTGCCACACTGCTGCACAGCTAGCCCGAGAGGTGCTGGTTTTCCCAGGGCTCCACTGGCTCAGGGTCATTACATCTTACGACCTTTGCCAACAGGAGAGGTCAACACTGTCACTTTCTGTCAGTTAACAGGCATGTGAGGAAATATCCAAAAGTAATAACATTAAAGATTCTTCCTAACTTGCAATCTCAGGATTTAACACTCAAAGGACTGATTGCTTTTCACCTATTTCTTGATCTAGTTTGTGCCACGCCGAATATTTCAGATTACCTAGAGCTGTGGTTAGAGAAGAGGGACACCGCGCCGCATCCAGCGTGAGCCGGTCTCCGTGCAAGCCATCCACGGCCTCTGTTCCGTTCCGGGAGAGCCCACCTGCACACCAGCTCCTTACCTTTTTGGTGAGTGAATCATCTGAGTCTGACGGCATCCGAGTGGAAACGTGGAAAATCACTTCCACAGTCGAGGTAGCATAGTAAGGGGCAGTCTGTCCTGTGCTGCCATTGCGCTGAAGTCCACCCATGAACCCACAGTGGGTTGAGAGATCCACCTGACCCAGGTTGCAGAGGAAAAAGAAACAGGGTTTTAAACATTAGCTCTTCTTAGTCACTAAGAAGGAAAGTGCACTTAAAAAAAATTAATTATGTTCATTTCTATAGTTTTCTGACGAAAACAAATATAATACAAAGTCAGACAAAATTAAAATATTAAAGAAACATTAACAATAAAGAGTGTTCCATAATCTTACCAACTTCAGAAAATAATTATCGAAAGTGTGGTGCATATTTGTCTAATAGTTTCCCTGTTGGTTTTACGGCGTTTTCCAAAGGTCAAACCAGAGGAGCATTCAAAGCAGTGTTTCTCTAGGATATTGGGTCAACGGGTACAGATGGTTCAAAATTTAACCATCATTGCTAACCTGCCTTTTAAAGTGTTGTTTCAGAGTCTAAGATGGCTGGAGAGTAGGTGGAAGCTACATTCTCCTGCTCCCAGCATGCTAGCCCAACTGAAATATTATAACCAAGGATTTACAGAAGATGCTACATAGAGTCTGGTAAGAAGGGCAGAGATGTGGAAAGGGCTGGCCCTCTGCACCTTGTGTGGTGGCAGAGAAGCCGGAGGGATATCCTGACTGCAAACCTCCCCCCGCTCCCCCCAGGAACAAGGGGTCTCAACCCAAGCAGGGATCCCTAAACCAGAGCAACACAGATGGGAAGAGGAGGTTACATAAACAGTAAATAGCATCTGGAGGTGAACATCAGTGGAATTCAGGCCACCTGAGAGAGAAGTGAGTCTCCTGGAGACCCAGAGGCCACTTTTCAAGGGTGAAGCGCTCCTATTGTTACAGCATCAGCCTGGGGCGTGCACTACCCCATCCTCCAGCTACTAGCAACACCACTCCGCTGTGCTCGGGGACCTATGGGAGCTCTTTTTCTGGAGAAGCTCTTGGTGGAGACTCAGACGTGATGGAACTGTGTAGCTTTGGAAGAGACCATTCCTTCCCACCTGCAGCACACAGCCAGTGGGGCTCGGCACCTGTTGAATCACCGGGACTGCCCGGCCACTCTGGGGCCCCGCCCTGCTGAGTTCAGTCCTGCAAGGGGGATCAGAGTGCCTAGCAGAGCTGGGATTTTCAGAGTGTCTCCGAAGGAAGGTTTTGCCCTGGAATCAGCCTGCACTATCCTGGGAAGGGGAAGAAGAAATGCCAGTTTGCAGGCAATACCTCCATGGGAGACTGTTTGGATTGGCTCTCCCAAGTCCCAGTGGCCTTGCGCAGCTAAGCTCAGTTCTGCAATGGGAAGGGTGTGCTGCTCTAACATTTGAAGTGTGTTGCCCCAGAAGCTATTGGCTGGGACGAGGATGAAATGCTTGGCCCCTTCCTGCAGGCTCAGAGGCACCGTGCCCAATAGAGTACTCTTACGATCTGTTCTACCAAGCCCCAGAGGCTCTGCCCTGTTAAATTTGGTCCTGCAGAGGGGATGGCTGCCTGCACCCAACTTGAGTTTCGCTGGGGTGATCCTCCTGGGTGAGACAGAGTTGGAGATGGGCTGAGACTGAGTAGTTTGGCTCTTCAATAGGAGCCACTTTGCTGTCACTGGGTGTCTGACTGTGCAGTCCCAAGTAGGAGACCCTCTAGCCCTGTCTCCCAACATCTATGCATGCACAGGTGTATATAAATGTACATATGTCTGTCTGTCAGAATATCATTTAGAAAAGCACAAACAAAATTTTCATTGTTATTCATCCTGGATCTACCTTAGATAAATAGCTTGATAGCTAAACCATCATGGTTACTATATTCTATTTTCATTCCAACGTTTGACTTCATCAAACTCTTTTTCTGTTCATCCATCAAGTTACTGATTTATTTTCCATTCTCCATGGTCTTCTCTTAACACACACTGTCTATGATCAGGTGATCTGAGCTGATCTGAATATGCAGCTCTCATAAAGAAAAAATGAAGTAATATTAAGAGGAAAGTTAAGGGAAACTAAAGGTCATGTATAAAGTACCAAAAACCAACTAATAGAAGATGTCAAATTCATTACATTCTTGTAAAAACATATACAACCAATGTCTAGTTTATATACATCTTTAAATAATGCTGGTCAATCAATATCTACTGACTGAACTTAATTACCTCCCATCCAAGTCCAGCAACAAAGTCTTCATATGCTTGGCTTCCTTTTTCATTGGAGAGGATTGAACACTTATCTTCTTGACCTTCAGCAATGTAAAACACTGCAATTTTATGCGTTTCACGGCTATAAAAATTTAAATTTAAAGAAGTGAGAATTTTTAGATACAACTACCACCAGCATAACTGCTACTGAGAACTTACTATGAGTCAGTCACTGTTCTAAGAAGGTTCCACACATGATCTCATTTACTATTTACAACAACCCTACTGAGACAAGTATTATCATCTTCACCTCCCTCGTAGAAGTTGGTTGGAGGAAGCACAGAAAGTTTTTAAAAAGCACACATATCAAGCAGGAGATGGGGAATTGAAGCAGGGCAGTCTGATTCTTGAGACTACTCTCTCAAGACAAATGATATACTTAACAGCATGTTACAACACACTATTTGACAAGTTCTCTCCACTTAAATATATGTCTTTGAAAGCATTTTAAAAAGATATCAGTTATGAATAGATCCATGTTACCACCCATATTTCATTTTTTGCACTTCTAGCTGAGGATATTGGGTAGTTCCATAATGGAACTGTAGAACATGTCTCACAAGACTTTATGAGAAACAAACTTTCTAAGCAGAGCACACTTAGATATTTTCTTTGTGAGGGTATACACCCACTTTGTGCGCTGACTAACCTGAGGGCGCTTAGTAGGGTGTATAGCTATCTATCAAAACCTCTTTGGCTATATAAATCCTTCATCCACTTCTTCCATGATGGATTTTGGGCACATTGCTATTAAATCCTTAAAGGTAATATGCACACAGAGGAAAGGATCCCTTCCTTTTTACCTTCTGTTCATCTAGTACAGTCCTTGGCACATACTAGATGTCCAGTTAAATTTCTGGTGAACTGACCAGAGATATGATGGTATATTTAAATGTACTGGTGACCAATTTCTATAAATTACACACTGGAATAAGTGTGTAATTTGTGAAAAGTATAAAAATAACTGGACCTATTCTAAGCAATTCAGAGATGAAGACGTTTTTCATTGAAACAGAACTTTAATCAAGTATCGTTCATTCCACTCTCTCATCATCCAAGAGTTCCATTCTAGTTTCTATCTTCTTAAAATTTGGATTACCACTTCCAGAATAGTTCCATTGCTGTCTTTATTTTTGCATTATATTCTAAAAAAATCTCATAGAAAAAATTATCAAATGCTTAAATAATATGAAAATGTTTCTATTGCCTAACTATTTAATATCTCGACATTGTAATCTGGTTAGACATCCATACTGGTGAAATTTGGGGATCATATTTGCAAGTATTTCCTTCTGCAGTTGTTTTTTTGTGTGTGTTGTGTTTTACTAATGAGCAAAATGAATTGGAACTCAACCAAAAAGTCATATAAACAAATGGATGAGGAAATTACTCTTCTGTTTATCCAGATACCTTATTCATTTCCCCCATAGTTTACATGTAATAAGCATACAATAAAAATTACAAAATTTAAAAAATGACAAAAACTTGTTATTTCAATATATAAGCAAAGAACCTGTTACCATTTTTTGTATACAAAAATGAGCAGCTACTATATTCTATTTTACAAGTTTTTTCACTTAAAATATTTATGAGTACTTTATTGTATAAAATACACATAACATACAATTCTCCATGTAAACATTTTTTAGTGTAAACACTTTAATATCATGCTTTTCTATAACTAAGTTATCTAATGGTTGTATAACATCTCATTACATTAATATACCACATCCCAAATCCTCATTATACGACTTTTAGGTTGCTTTCAATTTTAGACATGTTCACATTGTCTTTGCTATGTCCTTAAAATAAAGTCATAGAAATGGAATCTTGATCACTGCCTACTTGTAAGGCTTCTTCTGATGCGCACTGTCCTGCTGCCACCGGAGAAGGTGGATGCTCTGAATGTACTGTCAGGGTCACATGAGCGCACACTTGGGGGTGCTGCCCTTAAATGAGAACAGGTGTTATGAGGAGAGGTGAGTATTGTGGGGATGGACCCCTGGAGCTCAGTGCTCCAGGAGAGACCCTGTGCTTCAAGACTGTCTGAAAGCTTGTCCTCATGCGGCATGGAGCTCGGAAAGGTGATGCTGTTTACTCCCTGAGCAGCAGGCAGAATGAGTAGGCAGCCTAGAACCTGGCTGGCTTATTCTTAGAGCTATAACAATTTGGGGGCTCGGTTGATAACAGAGATCATAACCATGACCTAAAACACTGTCTCTTTCGGCAAAGAAGAAATAAGTATAGTTACTCAATTTCTTCTGGCAGCTCTGTCTTTTTAAAAAAAGTAGTCAGCGTTCAATTTTTTTCTATTCTACAGGCTTTACAGACATAAAAAAAATCTTAGGTTTATCAAGCCCAAGCTTTTTACTCTGCAGCTGCTCAGAGATTCTTGAGTCCTCATTAATTCAATGTGGGAGCACAGGGCGCTAAGCCCCAGTGACTGCCTGACTGGTGTAGGTGTGAGGAAAGGTGATCTTTAGTTGTAAACATTAATCAAATTTCACATCCTCCGAAATGTTAGCACCACAGAGAGTCTGCGAGGGTGCAGAAGCTGCTATCTGGCCTTATTAGAGGCAGGCTTTTGAAATTATAATTAGCAACATCAACAGCACTTCATATCCAGAAGCTGCATGACCCATGCATGAAGGAGCAGGTAATTCAACAACACACATACATAAAACAACCATTTCCTCTTCCTCATTACAATGCATTTTTCTTTCTTATTAGGAATAGACCAGAATAGCTTAGTGCTGTCACATTAAAAAGCCAAGCAAAAGAAACATTTAACTTTCACCTTACCACGGGGTGGCAAGAGGCACTGATATTTAAGAGGGAAACACACTGTATGTAAATAGTCATCATACTATTTACATCTTTGCTAACTTCCGAGTATATAGGTGATAGTTTCAAGATAGCCTCTACTTTTCCCAAGAACGTGGTAAGCAAGAACTATGCTTTGACAGCAGGGAGAGAAACGGATATAAAAAATAAATGCAAACATCCAAATTGAAAGTTGACTAATACGCAGGACAGTCTAGATTTCTCATAGCTAAAGAGTCCCTGACTTATTTCCACTAAAGAAAAAAAAAAACTTGATACCGTTTTAGATGTCAAGAAGGCACCAGGAGTTGGAGTTTTAAGCAGAGGTTAATCAAGGGGCAGAGGATTTGCCAATCAGCTCTCCAAAGCCACATTTTCTGCAACAGCTCTCCAGAGAGCTAATTCAATTGTACCTCATGCAACTGAAGTGCATTAACACACAATTACAAGATACCAATGTATTCACTTAATTCGAAGAAGCACCAAGTAATTCATATGCTTGAAAAGCTGAGTTTGGAACCCAAGTGACTGCTTATCTAATACTGGAGGACGAGAGGGAGGGGGAAGCAATCCCTAAGCCCTCCAGGAGAAATCCCTCACAGAGTCTCCAAGAGAATTCAGTCTCTGTTCCTCTAGAGCAGTGGCCACCAGCCAGTGGTGCGCGAGGTCCAAAAGGTTGGCGACTGCTGCTCTAGAGAAAAGAAGCACAACAACAAATGGGAAACTGAATATGATGAAGGGCAACGTGAGGAATAATGGCTTCAGGTTTTTCATCTCTAATGATAAATCTAATGATATTCTTAAGGGAAATAGAAGGGGAATAAAAGCTATTTTTTAAAATGTTTTTTAAAAAATTAAGATTAAGGAAGCAGTTGGTTCAAGGAGCAGGTGCTATGTACCAACTACTACACTTACTTTACTGGATGTTTTTGGAAGCATGCATTTCCCCATATCCAAAACTGGTTGTGAGCTCATGTTTACAGTTGCTTCTAAGATTGTTTGAAAAAAATGGGAGATCTGAGATTTGACCAGCTTTGGAAAATGAGGCTTACTATTAGTAAGTTACCAATTACAACAAACTGGTTTTAACTTTGACAACATTGTAGAGCAGAAATTTCATAGGGTTCAATCAACACAGACTGTGTGAACACGGGCAGGGTAATCTTTAACCTAAGTAAGGCTCTGTTTCTCATCAGAAAAAGAGATTAAATGAAAAGGAATGCTCACTGGCTACCTCATGAAAGATCTCCAATCAAAGGTACATATTAGGTGGAAGCACCGAACTCTTCTTAGTGTAGCAAACATGTAAGCTTACTCTAAGGGTAAAAATACTCAAAGGATGACATGTGCCTTACAGAACTACCTTGGGTGTCTCTGCAGATGTCATCTGTATCTGTCATCTAAGCACACACAGACAGAAAAGAAGAAAGTGGTGTGATATACTGTCACATACCACTGACGGGAGTCCAGATTTTTTAATTCTCTCAGTAATTTTGAATTTTTCTTCAATAGATGAAAATTCTTCCTATAGAGAAAAAGGAATGGAAGAAAAGTCATGTAACCACAGACCAATTTTGCTCTTTCCAGTCAATCAATTGGCAAACTTACCCATCATCCATCCATTCACCCATCTACCCATCTGCTGCGTTAACAAAAGACTTGTGATCAAAACCACAGAATGAACTCAATTCTCCTTAAGGCTTTCAAAGGCATCAAAATTCCACTGCATCCCATTGTTATCCAGGAAACCAGATGGCTCTGTGCTAAAGGAGTATGTGACTTGTGTGTGTGTGTGTGTCTCTGTTTCCACTGTTGACTCTACTATGATAATCTCTTTCCCCCACCATTGTCCTTAAAAACCCCATCCCATTATCAGGGGTCACCCTCTTCCACAGTCTTCTCCACTGAACCACACTCCCCATTGGATTTAACTGTATCTCTTGAACTATGCCAAGCTATCTTTCACCAGAAAACATTTGATAGCTTTTAAAATGTACACCAGATGCCTGGAATCAACCTGTGCAATCAATACATGACAGTTTCTAGCTTTAATTTAGCAGCTGAAAGGTTGTAAAGGCTGAAATTGAGAAAATTTCCCATTTCTGTTCTTGCTTCCCCAAGTCCAAACTGATAAAAAAGAAGAATTCACACAAAAATAACAAAAGAGGTCTAGAGTGGATTGTTACCTTCTGTCCCAAGAATTCATTCCCAAGTCATCAAGCAGCAACCTGCAGAAATAGAAGGGTCCTCGAGGCTCCACAGGTGAGGGCTGCTCCTGGCTGGTGACTCTCATGGCCGAATCGGAGTTACTCCTCCGAACATGCTCCTCTTCATGTGCGTTCTGGCGCAAAATCACCTCGATGATTTCCTTCTCTTGGTCACGATTCATTCCACATGGGGGTAGGGAAGGCTCATTTAGATTTAACTGCGACGGTAAAAGGCATTCAGGACTTGTGTGGCCAATGTTTTCAAGTAATTTGTCGAGGGCATCCTCTCCCTCCTCAGTTTGAGAACAATCTCTTGGAGGTCCAAATGTTTGGTGACGCCAGCCCGAAATCGGAAATGAAGGGTTTCGGCTGTGGAGTGCTAGGCAGCCTTCCAAAGGTCCATACAACACCTTCCCATCCCAAGAGTACTTCCCTGAGATGTCCCTTACAATGACTCTCACGTCCGAGAGAGCGCCTGCAGGTGAGCCGCCTGCCAGGCCTTCTGTGGGAGTCTGGAGGTAGGAGATGAGGGTGCTGTCATTAAATACAAACAGCTGCAGGTTCGGGCTCCTGAACACCTCGGAGGAGAGCTCAGAGGCTTCCGCGTGTGTGTTGTCGTGGTTCTCGCTGACGAGGCTGTGCAGCACGGCCGGGCCCCCGTGGAGGGGGAAGTGTCCCAGGTGGTTCACAAGGTGGGCCATCACCCTACGGGCAGTAAGAGGGATCAGCTCCAAACTTCGTCTCTTCCTCTCTGTGAACAAAAGTAAGGAAACGTAAAGGTACAGTGGAGAATGAAGATGAACACTGAGCACCACCAGATGTCAATCCGTACTTAGACGATTTGCCTTTTTTTAGTCTGGGAATCTTCCGAACCTATTTTCTTTTTTATCACACTCTATATGAATTTAAAGCACAGTTTAAATAGACAGCTAAAATAATCAATTTACATGAAGATTTCATTCTGAAAGGGACATTTAAAAATTTGCAGACACAACAGTAAACAAGAGAAAGGTCCTTTGTCCTTAAAAAGGTAATAGTCCGGGAGCTCTGGGAAGCCAAAATCTGCAGGTGGAGAGGATGGCTGTGCTGGACAGCTGGAGGCTGAGGGCAGGTGGAGGCTGGACCGAGAGGTTACCTCCCTCCCTTCATTAGGATGAAGACAGATGCTGGTAAGGAAATAAATCCAACCTATGACTGCTTAAATACGGAATTCAGCTGTGAGTATAAGAAACACAAAAGTTTATATTTGTATTCTTATTTATTATTATATTATTTTCCTTACCAACAACTGTAAACCTGCTTTTGCCCCACCCTGTATATTTTGCAGTTGACTCTAAGATCATTGTGACAATTTATGTTTTGTTGTTAGGGCATTTTAAGTATTTAACAGAAGCTGATGTATTAGTAATGCATGGAAATGCTTAGAAGGCTTTAACTAAATTTGTAGTTAATGATTAAATGCCCAAGAGCAACTGATTTACAAATTTCAAGACTTTAAATGTACAGAAAGACTGAAAACGGCATCTAAAAGTGGGCCTTGTAAAAAGTTGAGGCAGAATGGAGAAGCAAACAAACTAAACCCCTAAGTATGCACTGAAACAATCACTTAAGCTTGAGAACAGAGAGTTTCATCTCCCACATTCACAAAAAAGTGTGCATTAACCTAAGAACAAGTTAAAATGATACCTTTTAATGTGAACAAAAAGAAATCACTAGATAGTAAACTACGATTTATAATTTGGCCTTAAAGGTTTAGGAGATACTTGTTTTCTAAGTTCACAACACAAAAATTAAATATTAATAAAAACATTAATTAAATATCAATAAAATAAAGTCAACTGATTAATTAAATTAACAAGCTACTTTATTAATTTAATATAAATCCACAAGAAAGCCTTTTCATACTGAACATCCTCTCTCTCTCTCTCCGACACTGAAAATCCGATTTAACTTATTTATAAAACACCAATTTTATAATGTATAAGTCCTACAAAGAAACAATCAGGTCCTAAAATCTAAGAAATTCTACATGATGACTGAGGAAAACAAAACTGTCCAGATTTTTCTTGGATTTCTTCTTGATTTTTTTGCTTTTCAATGAGCAAGATATCATCTGTATTCAATAATGCAAAATAAAAATTTCACATTAAAAAAACCTTTTTTAGAAGCAAAGGAGGTCATCTACAGCAATCTATAAAATTAAACTCTTCACTCCTGGTAGAAATGTGTATGATTTTCCAAACAGCTGAAAAATCTTTAAAAACACCTCAAATAATTCCCTTGAAATCACAGTTATGAATGCCTTTGTTTTTGTGTCTACGTTATAGGTATTTTTTCCTTCATGCTTATCATTCCATATGAATATACTAGAGGCCAGTGCACAAAAATTTGTGCACTCAGGGATGTCCCTCAGCATGGCCTGTGCCCTCTAGCAATCTGGGATCCCTTGGGAGATGTCCACCTGCTGGCTTAGGCCCGCTCCCCGAGCAATTGGGCCTAAGCTGGCAGCCAGATATCCCTTTGGCAGCCTGGGGGCCGTTGGAGGATGTCCACTTGCCAGTGGGGAGCAGGCCTAAGCTGCAGTCGGACATCCTTAGGTCTGCTGAGGAGGCAGGAGAGGCTCCCGCCACCACTGCTGTGCTGGCAGCTGGCAGCGTGGCTTGTGGCTGAGCAGAGCTCCCCCTGTGGGAGCTTACTGACCACCAGGGGGCAGCTCCTGCATTGAGCATTTGCCCTGGTGGTCAGTGTGTGTCATAGTGACTAGTCATTCTCAATGGTTCTGCTGTTAGGGTCAATTTGCATATTACCCTTTTATTATTATATAGGATAGAGACCTGGTGCATGGGTGAGGTCTGGCTGGTTTGCCCTGAAGGGTGTCCCAGATCAGGGTGGGGTTCCCGCTGGGGTGCCTGGCCAGCCTGGGTGAGTGGCTGATGGCTGTTTGTAGGCTGGCCACAGCCCCTTCAAGGTGGGTATCCCCCCCTGGGGTGCCTGGCCAGCCTGGGTGAGGGGCTGAGGGGCTGATGGTTGTTTGCAGCAAGGCTGGCTGGAAGCTGGTATCTGGGACTTATTTAATTTCTAAAGTTGAAACTTTGTTGCTTTAACTGGAGCCCAGGTCGGGTTGCCCTTGACAACTCAGGTTCCCAGGGCTTCCTTGAGTCCAAGGCTGGAAGGAGGTATCTGAGGTTTATCTTCTATAATTGAAACTTTTTTGCCTTGAGCGGAGGCCACAGTCAGCCTAGGCAGATAGGAACCTTAGCTTCCTCCATCGCTGGAGTAAGCCTCCTGTTTATTCTAGCTCCGTGGCTGCCAGCCACCATCTTGGATGGGTTAATTTGCATATAGTTGATCTGAGTGGCTGGTGGGCATGGCTTGGCTGGTGGGCATGGCTTAGGTATAACGGAGTGAGGTTCAATTTGCTTATTACTCTTTTATTAGATTAGATGCTCCATCAGAACTGTTAATGCTCCAACAACAAAGGTACAGCCAATTCAGGAGTCAAAATATAAGACACAATGAGATGATGACATGGCAGTGCAGACTCTGACACTAACTATAAAGCTCTAATTTGGTAAGGCCTGCGGCATAAAATAATGACTGCAAAAGCAACTTTCCTCTACCTTTACTTACATAGGTTGTACTTTCGGTTTGAGGTAAATATAAATTTGTATTTTAAGAAACACATTTGAATTCTACAATGGGAAATTAACATGCAGTCACACTAATCAAGTCATAAACCATGACACACCCAATAAAAGCCCAAAATATTTTGGTACTGAAAAGTAAGAAAAGGGAATATTTACAAAATAAGAATTGCTCTTCCCTGGCAGACTTTAGCTAAATCAACTGCCTATGGGTGCCCTGAAAAATAAAATCTCGATTCCATTAATGAAAACACAAGCCCACGACTTCCACAAATTCTGAAAAATATTTTCCAAATATTTATTTTTCTAAACTTAGAAATAAAGTATAAAATCAATAATTTTAGGTTGTCCTTTAACTTTTATTTTTAAAAGCTCCTCCCCTCTTTCCCCTTTAAGCAAAGAGGATTAATGAGAGCACCTGTGTGAGCCATAAGCGGCTTCTCCTTGAACTGGGCCAGTGGCTACCTCAGCTGGATGTAGTCACTCAGCAGGAGTATTTGTGTGTGCCAGTGTTTCTAAACTTCTTTGCTTTTTTATTTAGTTAAAATGGTAATGATTATTTTAATACCACAGAAGTATACTAGAACAAGTCTACATTAAGGTCCTGAGGTTTTCTGGAGAATAAATGATCAAGTCAAAGAACGTTGTACATTGAAAGAAAAATGGTACCAAAACTTAACGGTGCATTTTTAGGTTTATCCTTTTCTACTAACTAGCACTTCTGCTATTTTCAAGTGATGAATCATAAGTGGTGAACCGATTTTTATGACAGTTATAGGGATGACTGTAAATCAATAACTTTAGGAAAAAGTAGATTACTTTTTTTTAATGAGACATGGACTACAAGGTAAGAAACAAAGGAAACAGATAACGGGTCACTTTCTTAAGAAAATATGGTTTGCATTTACAATTGTGCGGAAAAGCAAACAGTGAACTCCAGAAAAAGACAATTACATAATTAAGTAAATGGAGGGTAATAAGAAGTCAAGATGAAAATGTGCCACACACCATCCACCAGCAACACAACTCGAAATGATTCTTTAGTGCATTCTTGCAAAATATCAGAATAACTAATATGAGGTTTCAGGAACTTGGTCATTAAACCTTCAATTCAAATCCCACCTCCATTTCTTCTGACTTGCACACCCTTGGGAAAATCTCTGCACTTCAGTTGGCTCATTTATAAAATGGAGCTAAAATAAGGGCTGGCTGATTCCAGAGCCCATGCTCCTGACTAGGACCCTGCCTGCTGTCCTCTTCATTCACACCTCACCCAGCCCCTCCTCTCTCTACATGAACCACACTCCAGACTCTGCAGTTTCTCAAGCACAGCTCTGGACCCCGTGCCTTCACATGGCTAGTGCCTGCTGTGTCCTTCCTCTCTCCACCAAGGGCCCCA
>PVJC01037805.1:0-17031 GCA_004026665.1 Murina feae
GCTCACACCCTCCCCGTTCCTCCTGGCGGGGAGGGCTGGGCTAACTCTTTACAAAGCTGGTGAAGACCTGGGACCCTTCAGCAGCGGCTGAAGGAGTGATTGAGAGGGTGGGTCCTAGATTAGATGGCAGGACCGCCCAGAGAGGCTCCCCAGAGGAAACTAGCTGGGCAGAAATGGGAAATTTCTGTCTTTCTTCTTGGAGAGGATGAGGGTGTCGCTGTCCTGGATACCATAGCTCCCCAAAACCGACCAGTCCTGCAGGACGTGACCTAGGAACTGCAGCTCCTGCTGCTTTCTGAGCAGCCCCTGCTTGTCTTCTATCTGCTGCTTCAGGCTCAGGACGAAGCTGTTGGGGTCGATGGCATAGGCGTGGCTCCCACCTTCCAGATTCCTCACAAAGACCTGGATCTCTGGGGGGAAGGTCTCCAGCAGGCAGATGCGCGTGTCGGAGAATATCCCGAAATGGGCCAGGGAGCTGCGGCTACTGAGGAGCTTCCGCTCGCCGCTGGGAGTCTGGAAGGACAGACGCTGCAGGCCCGCGCAGTCCTGTCTTCGCTGGATCTTCTCTTTAACCTTCCTGATGGAGTTATAAGGGTTCACTATGAGGGTCCAATCTGGGCAGCCCCACTGCTCCACAGTCACCTGGATGTCTCGTGCCCTCTGCAAGAGAGACACGAAGAGTTGCGTCACCACATTGCTCTGTCTGACAACGTTCCCCTTTCCTGTCCTTATCTTTCCAACAGCAGCAGCAGCAAACATTCAGGGGGTGACAGCCACCCTCCAAGGCCCCATGTTGGGTTCTTTTTATTCTCTTCTTAATGCATTTTATTCCCACAGCAGCCCTAGGAGGGGTTGGTTCTCCTATTATCCCATTTTAAAGATGAAGAAATTGTGATTAAGAAGGGTGAAGTGGCCCAGTCAGTGTGGCTCAACGGTTGAGCATTGACCCATGAACCTGGAGGTCAGGGTTCAATTGCTGGTCAGGGCATGTGCCTGGGTTGCGGGCTCGATCCCCAGTAGGGGTGTGCAAGAGGCAGCCACTCAGTGATTCTCTCTCATCATTGGCGTTTCTATATCTCTCTCCCTCTCCCTTCCTCTCTGAAATCAATAAAAATATATATCCTATATTATAAAATAGACTGCAAATAGACTGAACGGCGGAACACCTGAACAACCAGTTGCTATGACGTACGCTGACCACCAGGGGGCACATGCAGGGCTGTTGGCAGACAGGGAACTGGAGGGCTATGGTGGGAGGGGCTGGGCGGGGGCATGGAGGATGGGCCGAGACCCACCGCTGTGCCCACTGCAGCCTCAAGGCCCACAGTTCTTTTCAAGGTGCATGATCATGCACTGGGCCCCTAGTGTGTGTGTGTGTGTGTGTGTGTGTGGGTGTGGGTGTGGGTGTGGGTGTGGGTGTGGGTGTGTAGTGAAGTGGTTTACTACCTCACAGAGGTAGTAAGGAGTAGAGGAGGTATTTGAACCTGCTCCAACATCTGTTCTCCAACATCAGAGGCCATACTCAAGGGCCTGAGAATCCCAGGTGGCTGAAGAACACACTGGAAGATGCTGGAGAGGGCTGGTCCTCTAGTTGATCCTTTCTAGAAGGAATAGAGGCCCAGCATGGTCAAGTTTTCCGATTTTTCAAGATAAAAATCTTTGCACGATGGTTTGTCTAGTTAGGAAAAACCCAGAGGCATACACGCTTCAGCCCCCCTGTGGGCTCGTTTGGCTGGCGGCCTCCAGTCTGTCATCCTGCACCTTATCAAAGAGCCTCTGGTTCCACTCCTCCCCTGCTCCAAGCAGGTCTAGCTTTTGTTCCAGCACACACCTCCAGTCCTGTGCCCACTCTCCCCACCTGACTCCTCTCCCCACCTGACCCTCTACCTGGACGGAGTGCCCTCTGTTCTCAGTGTCTATATCCTCCCCTGGCTTTTTATTTTATTTTATTTTATTTTATTTTATTTTATTTTATTTTATTTTATTTTATTAAAGGCCTAGTGCATGGATTTGTCCACCAGTGGGGTCCATCGGCCTGGCCTGTGGGCATCAGGCCAAAACCAGCTCTCTGACATCACCCGAGGGGTCCCGGATTGCAAGAGGGTGCAGGCCAAACAATGGACAAGAACTTTGCAAATTTTAAAGTGCAATGTGAATAGATAAATTATTATGGCCTTTGCCTGTATTGTAGGTTTGGCATCACATAATATTATCTGTTATTTAGCATTTGTTTGTTTGTTTATTTTCTGAGTATCTTCTCTGGTAATTCTTTGCAGCAATTCCCCCTCCCCACCAAGAATTTGGAGCAAGGAAAGGTTTACTGATTGAGAAGGCCTAGTTTGAGAACATGAAAGAACTAATTCTCCAATCCATTTTACTTACTTATTTATTTACTTATTTATTTATGTAAAATATATTTTACTGATTTCAGAGAGGAAAGGAGAGGGAGAGAGAGATAGAAACATCAATGGTGAGAGAGAATCATTGATCAGCTGCCTCCTGTACACCCCCATCTTCCCTGACCAGGACTTCAACTGCACCCTCCTGGTTCATAGGTTGAGGATCAACCACTGAGCCACCCAGCCAGGCTCCAGTCCGTTTTAAGACAACTCAAAACTCAAGTGTCCTTTAGCAGTTTGTGCAAGTTTCTCTCAGAGACTATTGCCCCCACCCCCACACTTGCCCCAAGTCCAGTGTTGGCACAAAATAGCTGGCTGATTGGACTTGCCTGGGCTCAGCTCGTGCAAGGAATGACTGGGAGCACGGAACTGATCCTCAGGTGTTATGAGAAGAAGGAAGGAAAGCAGTACGAGGATGTGACGGTAAGAAACTGAGGCTCAGAGAGCTGAGTAATTTCCCCGAGTTCACTGAGCTGGTGGGTCATGCAGCCAGGCCTCCAACTGTCTGACTCCAATGCCCTGCTGGCTCCATTGACACAGAAATAAGGAGGTAAACGCTCTTCATTTATCTCTTTCTGGGCTTCAAGCCCCTGGCAGCAGCCTAGAGGGAAGCCTTTACCTTCACATTCCAGCTGGGGACTTGGTTGTCACTGCTGTCATAGCAACAGTCCTGCTTCAGGCACTGGCAGGCCCTCTGAGCCACTATGTCCCATCTGTACCCTTCCGCCACGTTGTAGGTGGGGTCAGCTGGATCCAGGATGATGGGCCTGCAACACAGGGAGAGGGTGCCCAGGCTCTTTCTGGTTTGGAGGCCTGGACAGAAAGAAGCCTTCTCAGACATCCGTTCTTCAAGGCCTGAGCATCTGTATGTCCAGAGCCCCAGCCCATCCACGAGGGCTCAGAGACATGGCTGGAGAGTCACAGGATAGAGACCATTAGACTTCCAAGAATTCCTCTTGGGGAGAATTCTCCAGATGCTTGTAAGAAATTTTGCCTGGCAGGCATGGCTCAGTGGTTTAGTGTCGACCTATGAACCAGGAGGTCATGGTTTGATTCCCAGTTGGGGCACATGCCCAGGTTGCAGGCTTGATCCCCAGTAGGGGGTGTGTGGGAGGTAGCCCATCAATTATTCTCTCTCATTACTGTTTCTATCTCTCTCCCTCTCCTTTCCTCTCTGAAATCAATAAAAATATTTTTTAAAGAAATTTTGATGATGATGATGATGATCTGGGGGGGGGGGGCGGAGGGGTGAGATGCCAAAGGAACGGTAAAGGAATATCAGATGCCCACTCAGGTAGGTGGGCCTCTAAGTTCAAAGGCTTTGTTTTGCTGACAGGCTACATAAGTTGGAGGCTAGAGCTGCTGAATCATTTTAAATAATAAGGCCTCCTCCCCCAACTACTGATACTTGAGGTACAGTGCCAAACCCTATGTGAATTTACCTCTTTTAATCCTTGCAATTCCATAGGTGGGGACTAGTGTTGTTGTGGTTCTCCCCCTTTTACAGATGAGGAAACCGAGGCACACCGACCGCCTTAAGTTCTCACAACCAGCAGGTGGGAGTCCTCCTCAGAAGGGGAGAGGTTGGGTTGCCTCTAAGTGTCTCTCCTCTGCATAAATGCTGAATGAATATTTTCAAGAATACAAGCTTGAAGGGGCTTAGGGTTAGTTTCCCCGGGTTGCTTGCATGACAACATGTGTTGGATGCCAAGCCCATGATAAGAGCTGGCCTCGTTCCAGGGGCTTTCGACTTAGGAGGGAGCCGTGACTTTACGTGACAGAAGGAGATAGCAGGCTATTGGAGTGAACTGAACACTCTAGGCTCCAAGCTTGTTACTCCCAGCATCCCTGGCTCCCTGAAATCATCTTGTAGAAGCCAGGCTGCCTGACTGGGTGGGGTCACCTGACCTAAAGTGACCCATCTGGGGACCCGATACACAGGGCTGATGCCTAGTGATCAGACTGGTTCTCTCTGGAGTTTGGACCAGGGATGATGGAGGTCCCTCAGTAAGTAAGAGGGAAGCAGGTAAGTGTGGGCAGAGCAGCAGAGGCTAAGAGGAGAGTGTGGGCAGTGAGACAGCGTGTTAGGGAGAGAGGGATTGAAAGGTTTGTCAGGTCCTGATGGTTTCCCAACCTCAATTTTCTGGGTTCCTTATAATCAATTGTCTTTTCTTAAGGAGACCAGGCTTGTCTTCCTTGTTAAAAAAAAAAAAGACCCATCACTCAAGTAAAAGCAATAAACATTCTTGTGATATTGCTTGCGTCGACTTAGACCTTCTGATATGAAGAACTGTCTCAGGCTGGGTTCTCCCAGCCGCAGATCCCAAGGTAAGGATCTGAGTGCGAGAGTTTACTCAGATGGAAATCCGGGACCACCAATGAGGGCGTGGGAAGTGAGAGGAGAGGAAGGATGCCCATAAGGGGTGTGCATCGGGGTGATTGCTGCAGTGGCAGCTGGAAGTTAGTCTCCTGAGAGGGACGCTGGGATTAACAGTGCAGCAGGCATGACCCAGAGCGAGTCCTTCCATCTGAGAGGGGAAGGAGCTGGGGTATTTAGCCACCAACTGCCACCAGGCAAAGGGACGCAGGTGCTGCCGTGGAGGAGGGCTACGGATGAGCCCAGCAGCATGTGCCACAATAGTGACCCTTTATCTGGCATCAACCATGGAGGCCCTTCGCAGATATTCTCTTTGACCCTGTTTTACGGAGAAGGAACTGAGGCAGAGCTGGGAGTACACGCGGGCCTCCATGATCCTTTCCACTTTCGCGCGCTCTTTAAACAACGCTGACATGCACCTCTGAGGGCAAGGGGGCTAAGGTAGGAGGGCGCAGTGGCTTGAGGGCCCAGGAAAAGGCGCATAGCCGCTAAGGCCCCTGGCGATTTGGGAAGGCGGCCAACGGGAGCTTTCCGGCCAGTTCAAGGTTTCGCTGCAGCCTTGCTGCTTAATAAAGGCCCTCCCCGAAAGGGACACTCAGCAGCACCCCCCTCGGTTCTCTTGCTTCTCCCTCGGACCCGTGTTTGGAAGGAGGGGCCCGGTACCTCTCTCTTTGGAGCTGTTTTCTGACAACGTCCTCAATGATCGGGGTCTGGAACGTGTAGTACTTGGTCCAGTAGATGCAAAGGGACTCGTACTCCTGGAGGAGCTCCATCACAGTGACCAGGCCTTGGTCCAGCCTGAAGCTCTCGCTCGCCTCCGTGCCCATTTCCCAGGCGTAGATGGTCAGCAGCTCCAGGGCGTAGAGGGGGGGCAGCGCGGCCCTGGGGCTCCTGGCTTTCACGTGCTGTGGAAAGGGATGGGCAGAGAGAGCGGGACCCTGAGACCCTGTGGCAAGTCCGAGTTCTTGTACCAGACACCGTTTCTGCGAACGTTGACCCCCACGAACGTGTCGCTTGTAGGCGAACAGCATGTTTGTATTCGAATCCTAGGAACTAGCTTCAGATCAGACTCCGGCCTTCAGCCACCCCCGTCCTGGGAGATGTGCTGACCTTGCGACACAGAACCGGGATGGGGAAGACTAGGGGGATGCACACCAGGCCCGCATGTGGCCGGTTTCAAGGTCCTTGTGGAGGTGGACTGCGGGTCTGCATGTGGAGAAGCTGTCAAGCTCCTCTCCGTGACCCCTTCGTGCCGCTCCCACTCTCCCTCCTGTAAAACCCTCTGCCTGCACTGGGAAGGGGAGATGGGCTTTGCCACAACAGTCCCGTCTCCTCAGCTGTCTGGCACTTGAATTAGCTTCTTTCCTCAAGAGTGTGGGCTTTTCGGGCAGCAGGCAGCTGACCGTGGGTCCCGGTTACAGTCTCAGCTCTGCCATCTACTGGCTGTGTAATCTTTTTAACTTTTTAAAAATGTATTGATTGATTTTAGAAAGAGGAAGGAGAGAGAGATAGAAACATCAATGATGAGAGAATCATTGATCGCCTGCCTCCTTCACTCCCCCCACCGGGGATCGAACCCACAACCCAGATATGTTCTCTTGACCGGAATCTAACCAGGGACTCTTCAGTCCATAGGCCAATGCTCTATCCACTAAGCCAAACCAGCCAGAGCAAGAACACTCTTCTTAACTAAAGACAAAAAAAGGGGTGGTGGTACCAGACTTGATAATGACTGAGATTATTTCTTGAAATTTATTTTAGATCAATTTTGTGATTTCACTTATTCATTGCTTGATTCTTGCATGTGCCCTGACTGGGGATTGAACCAGCAACCTTTTGGTGCATGGGACGATGCCCAACCAACTGACCCAAACCAGCCAGGACTATCCTTGACTTTTAAAGACATTTTAAGTTGAATTCAAATTTATTCATAATTAATAAATTTGTTTTTATAATATTTGGTAAATTCACACTAAATGCTTAAGACCAAATATTAACCAATCCTATCTAATAAAAGAGTAACATGCAAATTAGGCATCACTCGTGACAAAGATGGCCACCTCCATGGACACAAGATGGAGGCACCCAGTCTGGCTCAGCCCCGCCACTGGAGTGGTCAGGCCTGCTAGCCAGGCAGGTGGCAGGGGAGCCGGGGGGCCTAAGGGGTGGAACAGGGGATCAGAGGGGGATGGGGGTCCTCTGCCCAGGCCAGAGGCCTTTACCAGAGGCCTCAGGCCTGGGCAGGGGCGGAGCCTGTGATCGCAGGGGCCTGGGCACAGGTGGAGCTGGCAAAGCAGGGGTCTGGGAGTCCCCTGCCCAGGCCTGCAGCCTTGGCCATAGGCTGCCAGTGGACAAGGGCAGAGCTGGCGATGGCAGGGGGCAGGATCAGAGCCGGTGATTATAGAGGCCTGGGCTCTGTGCAGCCGGCGATCAGAGGGACTTGGGGGTCTGCTGCCAGGCCTGCAGCCTTGGCTAGAGGTTACAGGCCTGGGTATGGGTGGAGCTGGGATTGGAGGGGCAGAGGTGGAGCCGTGATCAGAGTGAACTACAGAGGAAACACCTTTTCTTACCGCTCATTGGCTAAGCTCCCTGTATGCCACTAGTAATATTCTTAGTAACTTGGGTAATAAGAATCCAAAAAGGCATATAGGGTTTTTCCACCACACTCCTGGATGAAAAAAAATGAAGGTCCACTGCTGGAGGGCTAAGAGATGTCATATCCTGCCCTAGGCGGTTTGGCTCAGTGCATAATGCCTCAGCCTGCTGACTGCAGGGTCTGGGTTCAATTCTGACCAAGGGCATGTACTAGGTTGCAGGCTCCTCCCTGCAGGACCCAGGTCAGGGCATATGCAGGAGGAAACCAATCAAAGTGTTCCTCTCACTTTGATGTTTCTCTCTGTTTTTCCCTTCTCTTCCACATTCTCTAAAAATCATTGAAAACATATCCTCAATTGAGGATAAAAAAAAGAAAGAAAGAAATGTCATATCCTATGAAAGACACATCTTGAAAATGCCTAAAGAAAGTTGTCATTTTTTCATGGTGAAGGGGCTGGAGTCCTTTTTGATGAAAACACCTTGATGGCTGCGGTGACTGGCAATGGCTGCAGCAGTGGGGGTGATGGGGCTGGTGGCTTTCCCTGATTATCCTGGTTGCCTCCCACAAAGGGAGGCCAGACTGTGGGTTAGGCCCACTCCCCAAGGGGAGCAGAGAGCAGGCCTAAGCCATCAATAGGACACCCCCTGAGGGCTCCCAATATGTGAGAGGAGGAAGGCTGGGCTGAGGACCCCACCCCCAGTGCACGAATTTTGTGCACCCGGCCCCTAGTACAATTATAATTTTGTTAAGAATTTAAACTCAGCCCTGGCTGGTTTGGCTCAATGGATGGAATGTCAGCCTGTGGACTGAAGGGTCCTGGGTTTGGTTCCAGTCAGGGACACATGCCCAGATTGTGGGCTTGAACCCAGTATGGGGTGTGCAGGAGGCCACCAATCAATGATTCTCTCTCATCATTGATGTTTCTATCTCTCTCTCCCTCTCCCTTCCTCTCTGAAATCAATAAAAATATATTTAAAAAAAGAATTTAAACTCAGCAATACAACTTATTTTCTCCAAGATAAGTGAGATTTTAGTAGGATTCTTAAAACTTAGATGATGAATTGTAAGCCTTAGGAAGAATGAGGCCTTTGTTTCTTTTAGGATCTTCAACCGACCATTTAATGGTACATAAAAACAAAACAGAAATCCAAAAACCAAACCCAAAGAAAAGATCTATGTTCCCTCCCAGGGCTGATGTTCATGATGCTGTAATTTTTTCATGCTTAGGATGTCCCTGACTCTTCCATGGCTGCTGTCTGGGACATGCGACCTTCCTAGGTAAGATAAGCTTGTGAGAAACTTGCTATTTTCCCACCATGAACAGGTACTAACTATAAACCTAGCAATCTTGTTAATCGTTTCTTTCAACACCGATGATATTTTGTATTGCTTTGAGGCTTTTCTTCTGCAGCCTGATCCCATTGCAACTTCTCTGCAAGTTTATTTAACACATGATTTTGTCTCGGTTCCTTTTTGCAGTTGGAGGTCTCACCGAGGTTGTCCAGGGGGACCTACTTCCCAAATGAACAGAACTATGTTGCCTGAGAAATCCACCCCGGGCTGTTTACACTTGGACGTGACCCCTTTTCAACTCTGAGGGTGAATCTTGTGTGGTAAGAGCTTTTACTCTTGCTGATATTTCTCTCCTCCCTCCCCAACTCTACTCTGTTGCTTTTTAAAATATTTATTTTATTGATTTCAGAGAGAGAAAGGGAGAGGGAAAGAGAAACATCAATGATGAGAGAGAATCATTGATTGGCTGCCTCCTGCGCGCCCCACACTGGGAACAAGCCCACAACCCGGGCATGTGCCCTGACCGGGAATTGAACTGTGACCTCCTGGTGCTCAACCACTGAGCCATGCCATCTCTGTTATATTTTTGATTCTGGATTAAGTCTGACTTTTGGCCAAGTCTGATTCTTGTTCTTGCTCTTATTTGCAGAGGGCCACTTATGTCCGTGCTAATGACAACAGTCCGTGAATCTGGTTTTATGGTTTGACCCTCTGGTGGTTGCTATTGGGAGATGGGTAATAGGAATTTATTTTCTGTTGGGGGCCAGACAATGGGAATTTGATTGTAATTTGTATTTTTCCTTCTTTCTTTTTCCATCTGTGTGTCTTGAGGGTTCTGATATCCCCTGGGAGCCTCACTATTGTGGTCTTGCATGTCATTATCAATTTAAATCACTTAAAAATGTCTGCATGTGTGCATTTGACACCTGGAAAATACCTGTAAGATTAAGAGCTCCCTGATGCATAGAGTTTATACTGTGTTAATTCTGACCTATAATTAAAGCAGTAAAACCAACGCCATTAGTTCTTTTTATCTTTATGTTTATAAATGAAAAACAATCTGTGGGCAAGTCCCTTTCTCCCCACTCCACTATGGGAAAGTTATGGTGTGTGAGGAGGAATAAATTCATGGGTAAAGGCTCATATCCTTATCAAATGGGTCTGAGTCAGAATTTCACTGTACTCTTTTCTCCCAGAAATATGATTTCATAAAAGCAGTTGCTTAACCAAGGTGAAAAGAGAGAGAGAGAGAGAGAGAGAGAGAGAGAGAGAGAATTAATTACCCTGGTTAATATTCTATATTTGATGGATATGTAAGAAAATAACTTTTTCTTCTGAATATATATCATATCCTCACAAAAAGATGATAGACTTGTCCAAACTAAGATTAAACATTCTTTGAATGATATATTATTCCAACTGAAACCTCAGAATTAAAAAAATTCCATGGCCCTAACCGGTTTGGCTCAGTGGATAGAGCGTTGGCCTGCGAACTGAAGGGTCCCAGGTTTGATTCCGGTCAAGGGCACATACCTTGGTTGTGGGCACATCCCCAGTAGCAGGTGTGCAGAAGGCAGTTGATCAATGTTTCTCTCTCATTGATGTTTCTAACTCTCTATCCCTCTCCTTTCCTCTCTCTAAAAAATCAATAAAATATTATTTTAAAAAATTCCATAAAAATCCCTGCTATTGGTTATAAACTAACAAATCCTCAGGAAAAAAAAACACAAAGAATTATTCTGCAAAATAATAGCATATATAGGACCTGCTAACAATGATGATTAAATATTTACAGTGACTGTAAGTTCCTGTTTTCATGACTACATAGTATTTACATAAGCTCAATAAAAAAATTGTCTTTCTTCCTACCAGGATAGAATTAGAAAAAACAATTTATCAATAAATCAATAATAATATATCAAATTTACAAATAAATTTGTGTTTGTGCCAGAACTCTAATCCAATTAGACGTGATAATCAATCCTACTATTACAAATCAAGGACAAGATAAGGTAGACCAAAAAGACAAATACTGTGCGATCCCACTTAGATGAGGAAGTAAAATAGGAGAACTCAGAGAGACAGGAAGTAGAATGGGGTTCTAGGGGCTGGGGAGGGTAGCATGGGGAGTTAGTGCTTAATGGGTACAGTTTCTGTTTGGGGGGGATGAAAAGTTCTGGAAATAGATAATTGTGTTTACACAACATTGTGAATGTAACTGCCACCGAACTGTACACTTAAAATGGCAAAAAAGTCCCCCCAAATAAACAAAGAACTTAAATCAAAAGCTCATCTAGCCCTGGCTGGTGTGGCTCAGTTGGTTGGGTGTCTTTCCACGCACTGAGAGGTTGCGGGTTTGGTTTCCTGTTAGGGCACATGCCTGGGTTTCAGGCTTGATCCCAGAGGCAGCCAGATCGGTGTTTCATTCTCACATTGATGTTTCTCTCTCTCTCTCTCACTAAAAAAATCAATTTAAAAAAATAATAACATATGCCTGGGAAAAGTGAGGGACTCCGCCCTAACGACCTTCTGAGCAGTGAGTGCTGGCTGCCCTGTTATCTCACCATCTGGGCTGAAGGGCAGCCCCACCCCTTCGGCTCACTCAGCCTCGCTTCTGGGATCTGTGCGTAATAAATCCATGACTCCGGCCTTTGTGTAGGTGCATTGAAACTGCACCTTCAATCAACATGACCCTGAGGGTTTCGCTTCCCCAGGAGGGAGCTCAGATATTGCAGGAACTACCTGCCGACCCCTCATTCACAGGTCCTACTCTGCATATTCGTAATTTCAACACGCCAGTTCCGGCTTCTCAACACAGTTCTTTAGTCCTCGACCCAGCCCATGAACTGATGTGAACACTAAAATACTACTGAGTCATGAAAGTCAATGCTGACACCAGGGACTGTACAAACTCCCAGACAGGAACTGTGAACGCCTTCAACATCATGGGACTTTAGTTTTGTTTACCATACAATACAAGCTCTTTACGGCCTTAGTAGAGGCCCAGTGCACGAAATTAATGCACTGGGGTAGGGGTGGGTCCTTCAGCCCGGCCTGCACCCTCTCACAGTCTGGAACCCCTCACTCTTTACTGCCTGCCTGCTCGCTGCTCCTTACTGCTTGGCTCACTGCTCCTTAGTGCTGCTGCTGTGGTGGCGGGAGCCTCTCCCGCCACCTCAGCTGTGCTCACCAGCAGTGAGCCCAGCTTCTGGCTGAGTGGCATCCCCCTCTGGAAGTGCACTGAGGGGGCAGCTCCTGCATTGAGCATATGCCCCCTGGTGGTCAGTGTGCAGCATAGCAACTGGTTGTTTCACAGGTCATTCCACTATTAGGTCAATTTGCATATTAGGGTTTTATTATATAGGATGTATCCATCAACACATCTTGTAACACTTAGCTGGGTAAAACTTGTCATAAAAGAAAACATCAAATTAATAGTACTGAGTCAAAAACCAGTTTCATAAAACTGTCTGTGGTCAAATCCTTGACTCAGGGGCTGAGGCTTGAACAACAGGGAGGACAAAGTCCAAGTAAAGCTGAACCTTGTCCCTCAGTGGACATTACACATAACCGTGCTGTCACATTCGGGAAGAAAGCACTTTGCAGCAAGCAAAGCAAACACCCTTCCACTGAGCTCTGGGTTCTCCAAGCCACAAACGCTGGATCAGTGCCTCTAAGGCAGCGAGCGGTTCTCAACCTGTGGGTCGCGACCCCTTTGGCGGTCGAATGACCCTTTCACAGGGGTCACCTAAGACCATCCTGCCTGTCAGACATTTACATTACGATTTATAACAGTAGCAACATTACAGTGATGAGGTAGCAACGAGAATAATTTTATGGTTGGGGGTCACAACATGAGGAGCTGTATTTAAAGGGCCTGAAGGTTGAGAACCACTGCTCTAAGTGAATGTCTTCCCAGCAAAACAATTTTATTCTTGGCTTTGGCAATGCTGTCTATAGATATTTCACAACCCTGGTTGATATCATCTGATCTAAGAGTAATATGCAAATTGACCCTCACTCTGTTACACACACAAGCTACACCCACCAACCAATCAGGAGCAAATATGCAAATTGACTCAACTAAGATGGTGGCACCCAGTCCACCTCAGCCCCACAACTGAAGTAGCCAGGCCTGTTAGGCAGGCAGGTGGTTGGGGTAGGCAGGAGGGGCAGAGCCATCAATCGCACCTGGGAAGGGGCAGAGCCAGCCATCATGGAGGTTGGGGGGTTTTCTGCCCAGGCCTGCAGCCTCAGTCAGAGATCCCTGGTCTGGGAAAGGGTGGAGCTGAGATTGGACAGGCAGGGGTGGAGCCGGTGATCAGAGTGAACTACAGAGGAAACACCTTTTCTGACCGCTCATTGGCTAAGCTTCCTGTATGGCACTGGTAATATTCTTAGTAACTTGGGTAATAAGAATCCCTAAAGGCGATGTAGGGTTTTTCCACCACACTCCTGGAGAAAAAAAATGAAGGTCCCCTGCTGGAGGGCTAAGAAATGTCATATCTTGCCCCAGCCGGTTTGGCTCAGTGCATAATGCCTCAGCCTGCTGACTGCAGGGTCTGGGTTCAATTCTGACCAAGGGCATGTACCTAGGTTACAGGCTCCTCCCTGGCCAGGGCCCAAGTCAGGGCTCATGCAAGAGGCAACCAATCAAAGTGTTCCTCTCACTTTGATGTTTCTCTCTGTCTTTCCTTTCTCTCCCACATTCTCTAAAAATCAATGGAAACATATCCTCAGGTGAGGATAAAAAAAAGAAAGAAAGAAATTTCATATCTTATGAAAGACACATCTTGAAAATGCCTAAAGAAAGTTGTCATTTTTTCATGGTGAAGGGACTGGAGTCTGTGTTGATGAAAACACCTTGGTGGCTGCGGTGACTGGCAGTGGCTGCAGCAGCGGGGTGATGGGGCTGGTGGCTTCCCCTGATTAGCCTGGTCGCCTCCCACAAAGGGAGGCCAGACTATGGCTTAGGCCTGCTCCCCATGGGGATCAGCAAGTGGGCCTAAGCCGTCAGTAGGACATCCCCTGAGGGCTCCCCATATGTGAGAGGGGCAGGCTGGGCTGAGGAACCCCCCCCCCCCCAGTGCACAAAAATTCGTAGGCCCCTACTAATCACATAAGAAAACTGCTGGTTTCCCACCATAAATAGACTAACTGTAAACTCACTGACCTTGGCAATGTTCTGATTTTTTAATCTTTGTATACATTTACTCTTTTTTTAAAATGTCTTTAAATTGTTTTTTAGAGAGACAGGAAGGGGGAAGAGAGAGAAAGAGAAAGAGAGAGAGAGAGAGAGAGAGAGAGAGAGAGAGAGAGAGAGACAACAACACATTGACGTGACCAGGAATCAAACTGACAACCTTTCCACGCACAGGATGAGGCCCAACCAACCCAGCCACACCAGCCAGGGCAATGCATTTGTTATTATTTTAACTGAGTCCTTCTGAAATCTGACTCTCTTACCATTTTTAAAAATTAGAAAGTGTCTTTTTATTTTTCTAATTTTTGTGTTTCTGAGCTCTTCTTTCACAAGTTTAGATGACTATTCATCTGGATTTTTGTGTGTACATAAGCCTTATATAATTTTTATTTTAAAACTACAAGGTAAGTAAAACCGAATATAAACTTCATTCTGAATAATCTCTCCAGGAATAAATATAGCCATCCTGACATCTCTTAAAGAGATACACAATTACCCTTAATACTCTTTCTTTTTTCAATTACAGTTGACATTCAGTATTATATTAGTTTCAGGTGTCATATGGATATTTTGAAATATGTATGATACCATGCAGACATCGCATGTGAAATCTAAAAGGCAACTGCCATGAACATGTTCACTCGGTAATAATCATAATCCCAGAAACGCCACCATTGGAGGGGAACTGGTGTGGGTGGGATGCAATGAAGCTTTCCTCTTGTTAGCTTCCTTAATGGGCGGAGATTAACATGCAGCTGTGCCATTGCAACTGACATTCGCCAGTGTTGGCTGTGACTGCAGCATTACAAGTACTTGCTTACTGAAATTCTGTAAGTTCCTTGTTTTTCTCCTTCCTCCAGTTTTTCTTTCTCTTCCTCCTCTTTCTCTAGCTTCTTATTTATTTACTAGAGGCCCAGTGCATGGATTCATGCACCAGTGGGGTCCCGCAGCCTGGCCTGTGCCCTCTCACAATCTGGGATTCCTCAGGGGATGTTAGACTGCCAGTTTCAGCCCTATCTGGCCTGCAGGAATTGGGCCAAAACGGGCAGTCCAACATCCCCCAAGGGATGTAGTAATGGGCGAAGCAGCAGGCGGCTGGGGAGGAGCCTGAGCCCAGGCTGGGCACTCGGGAGGTCCCTCAGCCCAGCCTGTGCCCTCTCACAGTCTGGGATTCTTCAGGGGATGTCCACCTGCTGGCATGCCTGGCCAGCCTGAGTGAGAGGCTGATGGCTGTTTGCAGGCTGTCCAAGCCCCCCAGTGTGGACCCTCACTCCACTGGGGTGTGGCAAGCCTGGGTGACTGGCTGAGGGCTGTTTTCAGGCTTCCTAGAGTCTATTCAGGTTTTGGGTCTCTACCGGGGTACCTGGCCAGCCTGGGTGCAGGGTTGAGGGCCATTTTCAGGTTTTCAGGCTGCCCACAGCTCCCATTGGCCCAATGTCCCAGCAAGGCTGGCTGGAATCAGGTTTCTGGGGTTTATTTATCTTCTATAATTGAAACACTGTTGCTTTAAGCCGAGGCCTAGGCAGGTAACAAAGCCTCCTGTTTGCTTCAGCTCTGTGGCTTCTATAATTGCAACTATGTTGCCTTGAGCAAAGAGAGGCCCAACCAGCCTAGGCAGACAGTTTACTACTGGTGCAACAGAGGCCTCCTGTTTGATCTAGTTCTGTGGTGGTTGGCCTCCATCTTGGATGGGTTAATTTGCATACAGCCACTCTGATTGGCTGGTGGGCATGGCTTGGCTGGTGGGCGTGGCTTCGGTGTCTCTGAGGAGGGGTCAATTTGCATATTGCTCTTTTATTAGATTAGATTTTTTTTATTAATTTCAGAGTGGAAGGGAGAGAAAGAGGGAGAGAAACATCAATGATGAGAGAGAATCATTGATCAGCTGCCTCCTGCACGCCCCCTACTGGAGATGGAGCCGTGACCTTCTGGTTCACAAATGCACCCTCAACCACTGAGCCACGCTGGCGGCTGGGCTCTCTCGCTTCTCCATTGCTCCACTTCTACTTCAAGCCCAGCATCCTCTCTCCCGCCACCTCCATTTCCCCCGAAGCAGTGTCCTGAGCCCACCCGCCTGGCCCTGCCCCTGCCCCCCAACACCCCTGCCCGCCCATCGCCCATCCGCAGTCTCACCTGCAGGTACCAGTGCTTGACCAGCCGCAGGAGGCTCTTGAGCTTGGTTGGCCGGTGCCGGACGAAGTCTCTTTGCAGCTCGCAGAAGGAGGGTGAGAGGCGGCCCGGGGCGCGGCAGACTTCCAGCAGACGCACGTAGACCTCGGGGGCCGGCTGCGAAGTGGGGGATGGCCCTGGAGGCGGGGAGGCCACGGGACAGGCGGGTTTAGGGCGCCTGTGCCTGCGGGTTCAGGAGGGTCTGCCGCTGGGCGCTCGGCGCTCGGCGCTGGGCGGGGTGGGCACCCAAACGCCCCGCTGGGCGCTGGGCGCTGGGCGCTGGGCGCTGGGCGCTGGGCGGGGTGGGCACCCAAACGCCCCGCCCCCTCGGCCCCCCCCGCCCCCCGCCAGGTTCCCCGCAGTTCGCGGAGCAGGTGCCGGGGTCGCCCTGGGAGGAGCCGCGGCCGAACCGAGGTGGCGCTCCTGGCTGCGTCCCCCCCCCCGCCCACCTCCCCGGCCGGTTCGTGCAAGCACCCGGGCGGCAGCTGCAGGTCCCTGGGGCGCGGCGCGGGCCGGGGCCTCCCCTTACCCAGGGCCCTGTAGGCGGGCACGACGGTGACGGTGACCGGCTCCTGGGTCCACCGGGTCCAGAGGGTGAAGGTGAGGGCATCGGGGACGCCCGGGGACACCCCCAGGATCTCGAGCCCGAGGCCCAGCAGGTCCCGGCAGGTCCACAGCGTGTTCTGGAGCAGCCGCAGCGCCGCCTGGTGCAGCTCGGCCGCCACCCCGAATCCGTGGAAGCAGCTCAGAAAGGCCACCAGCTGCACGTCGGCAACACCCCGGAGCACCGTGCCGGTCCCGAAGGAGCCCACCTGCGGGACACAGGGCGTCACCCCCACGGGACACAGAGCGTCACCCGGACACAGAGCGTCACCCAGACACAGAGCATCACCCAGACACAGAGCGTCACCCGGACACAGAGCATCACCCAGACACAGAGCGTCACCCAGACACAGAGCATCACACCCCGCGGGACACAGAGCATCACCCAGAC
>PVJC01037806.1:0-17039 GCA_004026665.1 Murina feae
CTTTTATTAGTTTAGATTTTATTGATTTTTTACAGAGAGGAAGGGAGAGAGACAGAAAAAACCAGAAACATCAATGAGAGAGAAACATCGATCAGCTGCCTCCTGCACACCCCCCCACTGTGGATATGCCAGCAACCAAGGCACGTGCCCTTAATCAGAACCGAACCCAGGACCCTTGAGTCCGCAGGCCGATGCTCCATCCACTGAGCCAAACCGGCCAGGGCTACAAGGCAATTTCTTGATGGAGTAAATATATTTACAAAATAGCTGTTGCTATAGTGAGTCAATATTCATTTGCACCTGGGACAGACCCACTTTATGATTCTTGTCTTGGTTTAACTATTCACAGCTTTCCCTTTCACTCTCAAAATTGTCTGGGTTTGATCAGAAGATTACATGGTGAATATATGATAGCATATGTGCTAATCTGAAAAATGTTGAGGAACTTTTTGAAATATCTAAGAAGCATCATGCAGTCAAAACTCATACAAGCACCTTTAGGAAGAGTTTCAACTTGAATATGCAAACATTTGGGTAGGTTGACATTCAAGAAGTTGGAGGATATAACGGGAAATGTCTACTTCCTCCTCCTCCTCACCCTTTTCTATAAAAAATAACATTCTTTTCAAAACTTATTTGTTGAAAAAAAAATGTTCTGATAGGAAATTCTTCTTTGCTTCATTTATCAATCTTTTTTTGTTAGCAACTGAAAATAGTTGTGTTACATCAAATAATTTCTATAGATTTTTCTCATCCATCATCTAAAAAACAAAACAAATACAGAAAAAAACAAATATAAAACATATTGCACAGTTATTAATAAACACAAAAGTCTTTGCAATCAAAGATAAATCATAATTAAGAAAGCAATTATGCCAATTATCTATTTTAAGAATTAGGCAAAGGTCATTTCTTGAAAGTACATTCCTTTAAAGTATTGTGTAGCACATTTTTCACTATAACTGCTAAAGCATCTACATATATAAAGAGGTAAAATGCAGATTTGTCCAGGGCACCTTAACAGTCATGACAAGCTCCAAGTCTTAACAGTTATGACCGGCACAGCTCTGAGCATGCCCCCACCCCAGTGGACACACACGGGGCTGGGGGCTGGGCTGCGAGCAGCTGCAGCTCGGCTGGGAGCACGCCCCCACCTCAGAGGGCCTCGTGAGGTGCATAAGAAACACCTTTTTCTGATGGCTCATTGGCTGAGCTCCCTATACACCACTCGCACTGTTCTTGGTAATTTGGGTAATAAGAATCCAAGAAGGTGATCTATGGTTTTTCCACCACACCCCTGGAGGAAAAAAAACGAAGGTCCACTGCTACAGGGGCTAAGAAATGTCATATCTTGCCCTAGGCGGTTTTGCTCAGTGGATAATGCCTTGGCCTGCTGACTGCAGGGTCCGGGTTCAATTCTGACCAAGGGCATGTACCTAGGTTGCAGGCTCCTCCCTGGCTGAGGCCCAGGTCAGGGCTCATGCAGGAGGCAACCAATCAGTGTCCCTCTCACATTGATGTTTCTCTCTGTCTCTCTTCCACGCTCTCTAAAAATCAATGAAAAAAATATCACTGTGGTAATGTACAAAGGAGTAGATTTTAATGCTATTAGTAATTAAAATACAAATAGAAATTCAATCACATTACTAGAAATGTAATACTTTTCAGATAGCAATTGAAAAGCCCTAGGAAATTTACTTGATGAGTTATAAACACAAATTTATAATTATAATTTCAAAAATTTGAAAGATTCAATAGCATTTCAAAAGACATTTTAATTAGTGATGATGGCTTCTTAGAGGATGAAAATAATTATGAAATATTAATGTGCTAACTCATCTCTAGTAGTAAGTTAAAATTATGCTGTCTTCTACACAAAATCTTCTTTAAAAATGGCCTTTTAAAATGGACTTTCTTCAGAGGATAAAGAAAGGTGCTGAGCCCTGGGCTGAAGTTGACTAAGGCAAAAACCTAGTTATATTGACACAATGTACTTGCTTTTGTATCTATCTATCATCTATCTATCTATCATCTACCATCATCATCCATAATCATCATCATCTAAGAAAGATGGAGAGGGAGAGAAACTAAAGCTAAATATTCAGTGGCATCTTAAAAAATTTCTTAAATAAGTGCAAAGCACTTTAATACATATATATATTTTTAATTGATTTCAGAGAAGGGAGAGGGAGAGAGAGGTAGAAACCACTGGAGATCGAGCCTGCAACCCAGGCATGTGCCCTAACTGGGAACTGAACTGTGACCTACTGCATCATAGGTTGATACTCAACCACTGAGCCACATCAGTCAGGCTACAAAGCACATTTTAAATACAAAGGAGAATAGTTAATTTCTGTATTTTGTTATAATCTACTAATAAGTTATGATTAGAGTTGAAATTGAAGTTAAAGAAAATGTTAGGCCATTATTTTATATTATACCATATGAAATATACATATAAAAACAATGAAGAAAATAGAAAAAAATGAAAAATTTGTATTAATTAGGAAATTGAAGCATTACTGTAACACAGTCATTCTACACTTCATTTTCATCTTTGATCTTGCTTTCATTTCACTGAGATGCCCATTCACCTAGCTTACATTGGCTCTACCTGTCTTTCTTCCTGAACATCTTATACTCCTCCTTTATAGTGCTCACCACAATAGTAATTAATTCATATCTGTTGGTATCACTTTCATTTTATGAAGTGTAGTCTTCATGGAGGTATGCTTAATGTCAAAATAACTTATCCCCCTACTGCAATGTTTTTTTTTTCTAGTGTTCCATTTTTTTAAAAACTTTTAAGATCTGGCACATTTTATTGAAAGGGCTTGGAAAAAATTAACCAATAATTTATATGCATATATGCATAACCCATGGGCACAGTATTCTATATAATAAAACTCCAATATGCAAATTAACCAAATGGTGGAATGACCAGTTGCTATGCCATGCACAAATCACCAGGGGCAGATGCTCAGTTGCAGGAGCTGCCCCCTGGTGGTCAGTGTGCTCCGGCAGGGGGAGTACTGCTCAGCCAGAAGACAGGCTCATGGCTGGTGAGTGCAGGGGCGGTGGTGGGAGCCTCTCCTGCCTCCGCTACAGGCAGGTGGTAAGGAGCGAGGGGTCACCGACTGTGAGAGGGATATCTGCTTACTGGCTTAGGCCCACTCCCTGTGAGGTCCTGGACTGTAAAAGGGTGCAGGCCAGGCTGAGGGACCCCCTCCAGTGCACGTAATTTTATGCACTGGGCCTCTAGTTTCTTACTAAACGGTAACTTCAGGCATACAGGAGCAAAACCCAGCTAGGAATCATCATTGTCGTCTTCCCCTTTCTCACCCTTTATGAAGTCTTATTTATTTTAATCCCTATATGACCCCAGAGTATAGACATTTCTTCTCATTTTATCACAACACTACTTTGAATCCCTTCGTTGACTTCTCACAGATTTGTTTGCGTCTGCACCCCCATCCCACAGTACCCAATCAATTTCTGCAGCGGCAACCAGAGATACCTTTACAAAATGCAACTCTTGCTATGCATCCTTTCTTCCTGAACTTGAAGGCTGGCTTCCCGCTTCCTCTTTAATCTGAATTCAAAACCTGTTCTCTTCCAAAATTTTACGACAGCCAAGTCAAATATTTTATATCTTTATATTTGCCATGTTTAATTAATACCAACTTTACCAAAAGTGCATTCTATCCTTCTTCTGCCTTCTCATCTGCTACTCACCCTTCAGATCTCAGTTCAAGTGATGTTTCCACAGGGAGCCCACCTCTGAATCTAGGTCAATCCCTCATTTTATAGATTTCCTTGAACTGCATACCTGTCTTTCACAATGTTTATCAGAGTTAAAATATGCCATTTGCTTACATAATTATTTGATTAATGTCTATTTTCCCCAATAGAGTAGACTACAAATGAGAACGGGTACTGTTGAGCTTACATCAATAAATATTTTGTGAAGAAATAAGTAAATAAATTCAGGCCTATATGTTTTCTGAGAAAGGAAAGTTTAGGGCACAATACCTGCCTCATTGAACTGTGATATTTATAGCTTTTTTCCCAGAAGTGAAATGATGGAGAGATAATGTATTTCTTAGTATAAAATTTCAAAGTTGTTTGTATAGGTAACAATAGAAATGTGTAGACAGAGCAAGAGCTAACAATGGCACCTGCACATGAAGAGAATGCTAGCCATACAGAATGATTTCAGTTACATTCAGGGGCAGAATAAAAATTCTTATTTCTATTTTTCTTATCGTAGTTTCCACTAATCCTTTATAATCTGATTGAGTCATGACATTTCCCCCAAACTCTGTGGTCTTAATATTGGCAACAGGCTCTGAGCAAAACACTTTTCCACAAGAGTGTCTGTGCATTATGGTTACCATGGGTAGGAAATATTTTGTGAGAATGGTCTTTTAAAGTAGCTATCAAATCAAGTGAACAGCTGTTTCAGAGTTGATAAGGCCGAGAAAGTGGATAATACGCAGACCTTGTTGTCAATGCCTACAATGGTTCCAGGAGATCTTGAATATTATGTTTTCAGAAAAATTAAAAATACCTGGCAGGTCTAGCTGTCAGGTGCGTGGTAGCAACCCAATCTATTACAGGAAAAGAAAGCATACCAAAAATTATATTCAAATATACTGAGTCATTAGATATATGAAAAGGAAGTTTAAAGGGTAAAGGGCAAGAAGGAATAATGTGACCTAGAGGAAGGAAATGGAAAAATAAAGGAAGAGAAACTAAAATTAGAGGAAGATAAAAAATAAAAAGAGGAAACATTCATGTAGTTAAGAGACTTCATACCAAATTAAAAAGATAAATATGTGGTCACATTCCCTCAGTGAAAGAATAAGATTATATTGCCAAGTACTGTAATTATTTTGTTATTAATTCAAGTCCTATCCTTCTCTCAAGTGCAAAATTACTGACAAAATTCCAGCTGCTGAAGGATCAAATGATAAAAAGATTTGTAAGAGATTCAGAGAATATGTAACTCAATATATTACAAATGTGCAACTTTCTAAAAAGTTATAGCCAACTCAGGCTTTTTTAATTTTAAATTTATAATCATAATTCAGACACACATATACATCAAATCCTTCATACAACAAATGAAATTAATCACATCTTTCCTTTAAGAGTAGTCATGAGATATTGTTTACATATACCTGTATATGATTTTCTTAAATAATAAAACTGTTAAGATTTACTCTTAGCAACTTTCAATATACATATACAGTACAGTAATTGCTACCTATAGTTAGCATGTTGCATGTTATAGTTCCAGAACTTATTTGTCTTATAACTTGAAGTCTGGAAGACTATACAGATTTCCAGTACCTTTTGTGAATGTTTACTGCTGATATACTCTTTTGTTATTTAAATATCCTAAAATATCTATATTTTGCCTTCATATTTAAAATGTTTTCTCTACTAGAGTTCCAGATTGATAGTTTGTTTTTATTATATTATGAAAAATAAAGGTACTTCCTTAAATATATAGTTGTACACACATACATGCACATATACACATTAAACAGAAACATTACCTGTTCTCAAAAATTCTACAATTGAGATTGTAAAGAAATAAATAATTACATCAAAAAAATAAGCATAAGTATACAAAATATTGCAAAGAAATAACATCATATCTAATCTAATAAAAGAGTAATATGCTAATTGTGTCACTCCGCTATATACCAAGCCACACACACCAGCCAATCTACCCAACCAAGATGAAAATTAACCCAAGCAAGATGGCAGCTGGCAGCCACAGAGCTAGAGCAAATAGGCTTGGTTGCCCCGGCGATGGAGGAAGCTGCCTGCCTAGGCCAGCTGTGGCCTCCGCTCAAGGCAACCAAGTTTTAATTATAGAAGATAAATAAATCCCAGATACCTGCTTCCAGCCAGCCTCGCTGGGAGCTTAGGTCACTGGGGGCTGTGGCCAGTCTTCAAACAGCCATCAGCCCCTCACCCAGACTGGCCAGGCACCCCAGCAAGGACCCCCACCCTGAAGGGGTGTGGCCAGCCTGAAAACAGCCCTCAGCCACTCACCCAGGCTGGCCAGGAACCCCAGCAGGAGCCCCACCTTAATCCAGGACACCCTTCAGGGCAAACCAGCCTGCCTCCACCTATACACCAGGACTCTATCTTATATAATAAAAGGGTAATATGCATATTGACCCTAATAGCAGATCCACTGGGATTTACTGGTCACTATGATACACACTGACTATCAGGGGGCAGATGCTCAATGCAGAAGCTGCCCCTGGTGGTCAGTGCACTCCCACAGGGGGAGCTCTGCTCAGCCACAAGCCAGGCTGACTGCTGCCAACACAGTGGTGATGGCAGGAGTCTCTCCCACCTCCTCAGCAGCACTAAGGATGTCCGACTAAGCACTAAGCTTAGGCCTGCTCCCCTCTGGCAAGTGGACATCCCCTGAGGGCTCCTGGACTGCCAGAGGGATGTCTGACTGCCAGCTTAGGCCCAATTCCAGACTGTGAGAGGGCACAGGCCAGGCTGAGGGACCCCCTCTCCCCAAGTGCATAAAATTTTGTGCACTGGGCCTCTAGTAGCTCAATAAAATATAAAACTAGAAAAATATTATAGCTCTTAAAATCAAAATTGAATTTGTGTAGTGGATATTTAAATTAAGAATAAGTTTGCTTCTCTCTATCCAATGCAGGGTGGAATCACTTCTTCCACTCTCTGCCTGAATATAGTGATGGATATTTAAAAATATGGATAGTGATTTGGGAACTGTATTTATTTTTAGGATATTATGTTCTCAAGACTTAAAATATTGAAAGAACATTTTAATGATCACTATGTACAGATAAACTGCCCAGTAGCAAGCTGTTAAATTTACAGATTCTATTTCCTTGGTTATTTGGGTTGTCAACAGGAGGCCTGGATTTGATGTTCTTAGTAACAGTTGTTCATTCAACTCATTCACCTCTTCAGACAAGGAAATCAATTTTTATAGCCAGAAACAAATGCCATGAAGACATCAGTACACTGCAGTTTCAGAAAGAGCAAACCATAAACACAGTAAGTGGTTTTTATATTTCCTGCATTGACGTTTTAAAATATCTCAAGAGTAATACTTGCAAAGGGTCAACTCAGTCAAAGAGTCCCTGAAATCTGTATAACCAGGAAATTAATTTGTCCATTCAAAGCACCTTTGCACTTTTTGGCACAAGTCACTAACATATAAAAGTCACTGACTTTGCTTGTGCTATGAAGGACAGACAGAAATAGAAGTGATAGTCTCACCTTCAACAAACTCATAATCTGCTAGGATTATGGAAAAGTCTCTATAGTAAACCATAATGAAAGGTCATAAGGAAGTAATGGCAATAAAAGAGGTATAACCAATAATTTAGAAAGGCCAATGTGTACCGGTGGATTCAAGGATGACTTCGTAGTGAAGGAGGCATTCGCATTGGATATGATAAGTTAACATGAACAGGCAGAGATCATTGGAAACATTAAAGCTGAGAGAAATTGATAAAAGGTAGGGAAGAATGTTTAAAGGAAAGTACTTAGTTTCTATATAGCTGAAATAGAAGACTTTATTCCAAGGACTCGCACCTTCTTGAGAACTTGTTTCTATTATTAAAACTTTTTTTTCTACTGAGTCTTCAAATCTATTCTTCTTCATCAATTATTCTTAACATTCAACCAACCTGTAATATCTCCCATAAAAAATGTTTCTCTTGACCCAACTTGTACCTAAGGTTACTGTGCCATTTCTCTACTCCTTTGAATCTCTAAGCTTCTTGAAAATAAGGGTCTACATAAAGGAAACTTAATTTCCGCATCTCCCATTCAGTCTTCAATTCTTCAAACCAACCTCGATTTGATCTCCATGTTGTCAAAGCAATGGACTCTTTCCTCTCGTCAGAACTCATCACAGATTTTACACTCATTCTTTTAAATAGTTCTTTTCTCCACGTATTCAAGACATACCTGCTTTCTCCCCTCTCACCCAAACTGATTTGTATTTTTAATCTACACCTTCTTAAACTCCTTCACAGGCTCCTTTTGTCATTACATGTCTTCTCAGGGCCCACGGCCAAGTGGGCAATACATAGTTCTATTACCATATTGCTCTCCTAATAACCACAGTGCTAAAATGCCTGCAGTTTTATTGAGGACACATAATTAGGCCTTTTCACCTGTCTAGGCAAGGCTATAGTTCAGACATCTGAAAGCCAGATGAATTATTTATTTGTAGGGTATATTTTCTCAAATTCCAGGATTATTCACTTACTTTTTCATTCATTAATATTATTTACCAGCTGCCATATCTCAGGCGTTGTCATGCATCCTGAGGACAAAACAATAAGCAAGATTGACAAGATCCCCGCATTCATGGAGCATGAGAGAATAAAGGCTGGCTGAGGAGTTGGGGCTGTTATGTAGAATTAAGAGCAATATCAACAGGGACTAAAGATTAACTTTTCAGTGACTTACGGGAACTCTAAAGCCCCCAGTGTAATGTACTACTTTCATCTAGGGTTACGTATATGCAAAGACCGATCTATCTGACTTTGGTATGTGTATCTCAATAAATTCTTGTAATCAAATACCAAGAGGAGACCACTTCTCATTTTTTTAAATCTAGCCTTTTAGACAGACTTGGCAACAATAGGACTTGATGGTTGAAAGTAAACACCATCAGTAGGATAATTGATTTCATTTAAAAACTAGTATTTGTAGCAAAAAAACAGTTCAACCTACAAAGTCAGCCCCACCACAGCCCTCATCACATTTTCTGCTAAAAACAGAGGTAAGTCATCTGTCAAGGAGAAATTTATAAACAACTAGTATAAAATAAAGGCCAGGATCCCAAGTACAGGATGCCTGTGGAAGCAGGTGCTTGGAGAGCTTATGAGCAGTTTGATTCCACCTGGCCTTGCAGCACCATGGAGTGACCACCGACAAGCCCATCTCTCTGGATTTGTGGCAAACACATGAATGACATGATTTGTTTCAAATCAAAGAATACCAATGTTAATAGACTAAATATAAATTAGCATAAAATTAAAGAAGCTTTTCATAGTGTGACCCCAGATAGAGCTCTTAAAATTTTTTTCACCTCTTTTCATGGATAAAATATGACTAATCATGTCTATTTTGTGAGATAAGGCTAAATTTATGAGTTTTTATTACATTATAAAATGCATTAAATATGATTTGTAACTGTTGGCATTTGTATAATAATATTAACATAGTATTGCATGCTTTTCAGATATAAAGATTTTATTTTAAAATATCTGTATTTTTGCTTATGTCTTCTTATTGTTTTTATGTATATTCAGAAACTGCCTTAAATTCTCTCTGTTATAAGACATCTTAAACATTCAAAATTTAAATTGTTCTCTACAGCTAATTTGAGCATGTGTGTGTTGTGGAAAGTAAGAGTTTATTTGAGATTTTGACTACAAGTTGTCATGATAGTCAAATTAAATAGCCCTAATCTAAAAGATGCTAGATCTCTTTAAAATATATTTTTGGTGAATTTAACAAATAGCAATTACTACCACAACACCAGCAGCGATAAATACCCCAATTTCTGCCTGTCAAACACTAAAGACTGAGAGGAAATGCATGAAAGGAAACATCTGCTCTCTTTCCAGGCCAGCTGAGAGTTGATGAGGATACACCTTTTAACAATAAATAAATAATAAAATAGAATTCTGAAAGTCAAACTTTTTTTCACATTACCTTTTTGAACTAAAGAGTGACTTTCTAATGCAAAAAATGATATGGATATTCCCCAACTTTTAAAACACTAAAAAAAAAAGTTTTGAATAATTTCATCTCCATATTTTAATAAGAAACAGATGAATGAGAAACTGAAGATAGAAATTTATTTATTTATTTATTTATTTATTTATTTATTTATTTATTGAAGTTGTGAGCTATTTCTTACCTTTTAAAAAATAAACATAGAAATTGAGATTCACAGATGTTAAATATCTTAATCTAATTAGCTACAGCTATTTTTTTTAAATTTCCTTTTATTTATTTATTTTTTCAAGAAAAACGATTTTAAGTATAATAATGTTACATGCAATAAACATTAATATTTCAAAAAAAACGGATTTTAAGTATAATAAATTACCAAAACTATACTAACATACTATAATATTACAAAAGTTGTAGAAAATACTAAAAACCTGCAAATAACAGGATTACTTCAATTATATTCTAAAATATTTTTTCTCTAGCTCTATTTTTGTTCATCAGCTTATATTGTTCATTATATTCCACAAATAAGTGAAGTCATGTGATATTTGTCTTTCTCTGACTGGCTTATTTCACTTAGCTGGATGTTCTCTAGTTCCATGCATGCTATTGCAAATGGTAAGAATTCCTTCTTTTTTACAGCAGCATACTAATATTATTCCATTTTTCAGATGTACCACAGTTTTCTAATCCACTCATCTGCTGATGGGCACTTAGGCTATTTCCAAATCTTAGCTATGGTAAATTGTGCACCTATGAACTTACGGGTGCATATATCCTTTCTGATTGGTGTTTCGGGTTTCCTGGAAGTAGGATTATTGGATCAAATGAAAGTTCCATTTTTAATTGTTTGAGGAAACTCCATACTGTCTTCCATAGTGGCTGCACCAGTCTGCATTCCCACCAGCAGCGCGCCAGTGTTCCTTTTTCTCCGCATCCTCTCCAGCACTTGTTGTTTGTTGATTTGTTGATGATAGCCATTTCTACAGGTTTGAGATGATACCTCATTATTGTTTTGATTTGCATCTCTCGGATGAGTAGTGACTTTGAGCATGTTTTCGTATATCTCTTGGCTTTCTTTATGTCCTCTTTCAAAAAGTGTCTATTTAGGTCCTCTGCCCATTTTTTGACTGGATTGTTTATCTTCCTTTTGTTAAGTTGTATGAGTTCCCTGTAAATGTTGGAGATTAAACCCTTATCGATGATAACATTGGCAAATATATTCTCCCATGCAGTGGGTTTTCTTGTTGTGTTGTTGATGGGTTTTTTTTCTGTGCAGAAGTTTTTTTTTTTTTTTGATGTAATCCCATTTGTTTATTTTCTCTTTAGCTTCCTTTGTCCAGAAGCTGTACCAGTAAAGATATTTCTACAAGATATGTCTGATATTTTGCTGCCTATGGATTTTCTAATATTTTTATGGTTTCCTATCTTATGTTTACCCATTTTGAGTTTAATTTTGTTTATGGTGTGAGTTGGTGATCCAGTTTCATTTTTTTGCATGCATCTATCCAATTTTCCTAACACCATTTATTGAAGAGACTATGTTGTCTTCTTTGTATGCTCTTGCCTCCTTTGTCAAATATTAATTGAGCATAAAGGCTTAGGTCGATTTCTGGATTCTCTGTTCTGTTCCATTGGTCTATATGTCTGTTCTTATGCCAATACCAGGCAATTCTGAGAAGAGCAGCTTTGTAATATAGCTTGACATCTGGTATTGTGATTCCTCCAACGTTGTCCTTCTTTTTCAAGAATGCTGTGGCTATTTGGGGTCTTTTTTTATTTCACATGAATTTTGGAGAGTTTGTTCTAGGTCTATGAAATATTCCCTTGGTATTTTAATGGGGATTGCATTGAATCTATAGGTTGCTTTGGGTAGTATGGACATTTTAATGATGTTGATTCTACCAATCCATGAACACGGTATGTTCTTCCAGTTGTTTATGTCTTCCTCCATCTCTTTTTTCAATGCCCTGTAGTTTTCTGAGTAGAGGTCTTTTACCTCATTAGTTAAGTTTATTCCTAGGTATCTTACTTTTTTTGGTGCAATGGTAAATGGGGTTGTTGTTTTTGGTTTTGTTTTTTTAACTTTCTCTGCCTGTGAGTTCATTATTGTTGTATAAAAAAGCCACAGATTTCTGGCTGTTAATTTTGTATCCTGCTACATTGCCAAATTCATTTATTAAGTCTAGTAGGTTTTTGATGGAGTCTTTGGGGGTGTTCTATGTACAATATGTCATCTGTGAATAATGACAGTTTTACTTCTTCTTTTCCAATTTGGATGCCTTTTATTTTTTCTTCTTGTCTGATCACTATGGCTAATACTTCCAGTACTATGTCGAACAGGAGTGGTGAAAGTGGGCATCCCTGTCTTGTTCTTGTTCATAGGAGAAATGGTTTTAGTTTTTGCCCATTGAGTATGATGTTAGCTGTAGGTTTGTCATATATGCCCTTTTCATGTTGAGATATGGTCCCTCTATTCCAACTTTGCTAAGAATTTTTATCAAAAACAGGTGTTGGATTTTGTTGAATGCTTTCTCTGCACCTATTGATATGATCATGTGATTTTTTTTCTTTCCATTAGTTTATGTGATGTATCATGTTTATTGATTTGTGAATATTGTACAGCCTTTGCATCCCTGCAATAAATCCCACTTGATCATGGTGTATGATCTTTTTAATAAATTGCTGAATGCCATTTGATAATATTTTGTTGTAAAGACTTGTTTTGTGTCCTAACATGTGGTCTATCTTTGTGAATGATCCATGTACACTTGAGAAGAAGGTATATTCTGCTGTGTTGGGGTGAAATGTTCTCTAAATGTCTATTAAATTCATCTGATCCAGTGTGTCCTTTAGAGTCTATGCTTCCTTGTTCAGTTTTTGTCTGGAAGATTTGTCCAGTGAAGTCAGAGGGGGGTTAAAGTCCCCTACTATGGCTGTATTGTTGTCAATCTCTCTGTTAAAAAGAAGTTTCTTTATTTATTTAGGTGCACCTATATTGGGTGCATATATGTTTATCAGGGTTGTATCCTCTTGTTGGATCAAATCCTTTAGTATTATGTAGCAACCTTTGTTGTCTCTTGTGATGGCCTTCATTTTAAAGTTTATTTTGTTGGATATGAGTATTGCTACTCCAGCTTTTTTTTCCCTCTCTTCCATTTGCATGGAAATTTTTTTCCATCCCTTCACTTTCAGCCTATGTATGTCTTTTGTTTTGAGGTGGATCTCTTGTAGACAGCATATAGTTGGGTCATGTTTTTGTGTCTATTCAGCTGCCTTACACCTGTTGATTGGAGCACTTAATCCATTTACATTTAGGATTATTATTGAAAGGTACTTATTTATAGCCATTTTAATTTTGAATGGCTAGGTTTCTCTTTCTGTTTCTTCTTCTCAGAAAGCCCTTACAGTAATCCCTTTAGCATTTCTTGTAATGCTGGCTTGGTGATGATGAACTCCTTTAGCCTTTTTTTTTTTTTTCTGGGAAGCTCATTTGACTGTCTATTTTGAAAGATAGCCTTGCTGGATTTAGTAATCTTGGTCTCAGATCCTTACTTTCCATTACCTTGAGTACTTCATGCCATTTTGTTCTGGCCTATAGAGTTTCTGATGAGAAATCAGCCTATGGGAACTCTTTTGCAGGTAACAGTTTTCTTTTCTCTTATTGCCTTTAAAATTATCTTGGTCTTTAATTTCTGGCATTTTATTTATGATGTAGGTGGGCATGGGTCTGTTGGGGTTCTTCTTGTTTGGATTCTCTGTGCTTCCTGAACTTGTGTGACTTTTTTCTTTACCAGATTAGGGAAGTTTTCTGCCATTATTTCTTCAAACACCTTCTCTATTCCTTTCTCACTTTCTACCTCTTCTGGCACACCTGCTATTCTAATATTGTTACATTTCACATTGTCCCACAGCTCCCTTAAGTTTCCTCCTGTTTTTTTTTTTTTATTATTTTTTTTCTCTTTTCTTTTCTTTTTGGTTCTCTGATTGATATTTTTCAACTCTGTCTTCTAACTCACTGATTTGATCCTCAGCTTCCCCTAATCTGCTATGTATCCTTCCAATGTGTTCTCTATTTGTGTTATGTCATTCTTTATCTCAGACTATCCTTTTTTCATAGCTACTATATCTTTTTTCATACTAGTGAGCATTTATTCATAATATATTTTATTGATTTTAGAGAGGAAGGGAAAAGGAGAGAGAGATAGAAATATCAATGATGGGAGAGAATCATTGATTGGCTGCCTCCTACATGCCCCCTACCAGGGATCGAGCCTGTAACCTGGGCATGTGCCCTTGACCAGAATCGAACCTGGATCCTTCAGTCCATAGGCTGATGCTCCATCCATTGAGCCAAACCAGCTAGGCCTGTTGAGCATTTTTATCATCATTACTCTGAACTCCAGTTCAGATAAATTTCTTATCTCTGCTTCATTTATCTCTTCTTTTGGAAAATTCTCTATTTTTTTAATTTGAGGGTTGTTTCTTTATCTCCTCATTTTGGTTGTCTGGGTTTGTGACTATATTTTAGACAGATCCTCTACACCTCTCAATCTCTAGTGCAGGACAGTGTTGAAAGTTGTTTCTGACTAATTGGATCGGGCATAGACTCAAAGCCTCCAGAGATCACCTCTATCTAAGAATAATAGAATTCTGACTTGAATAGCCCCCAGGCAATTGTCCTCAGGTATGGCTAGAGTTTTTTCAAAAGGGTGGGGCAGTTGTTTCTGCCTGGAGGCTAATTATTACTTTTAATCTCTTCAGTGGCCTCAAGGCAAGGTGTTTTCCAATAGAGTTTGTTGACTGTCTTCCCCCCAGGAAAGGTGCATGTGTATGTGGGAAAGATGTCCTCTGCTGTGTGAGGGAATGACTCAACCCAGAAAACTTGGAATATCTGCCTTCTGAGCTCTATTCCCCAAGTCTCCTGTCCTGGGTTCTGCTGTCACAACTCCATTCTACTTCCCCCTCCTCTGCCAGAGCACAAGGTGGGTGGCTCCACAGGGAATTTTTGTGCATTGGCCCTTCAAGAGGGTGCCTGAACTTTCACCTGCCACTCCCTGGCAGACAGCACCCTGATGCTTTTCACAGCTAGATGTTATGTGGGTACCTTCCTCAGATTTAGTGCTCTCTGCTGGGGAGCCCAGCTTGGAGATTAGATCCCAGAATTCTCAGTGGCACCTCCTCCCCCCGAACTGAGATATCTCTCTGGAACTTCAGTTCCTGTGTGTGGATGTCAGGCCAGCCCTTTCATGCCACTGCCCTTCCTACCACTCTCTATGTGGTCTCCACCATTGGTCCTTGGGTATCAGAGTTCTCCTCTGTGAGTTCAGAACTTTACTTTAAAAGCAAAAAATAAAAATAAAAATGCTAAAGAATATATCTGTGAAGTGTAAGTCTCTATACAGTGTCTGGTGACTTCTTTATCTTTAATCTTAGGAAAAGTAAACTTAGACATAGAGGTTTTTTAAAAAAAATAAAAGTCCATTATTTTTAAGTATCAGATATTAAATCAGAAAATTATATGTCATTGGTCTGTGTTCAAATTAAGAAAGATTAAAATTGTGAACTAGTTTCTTTCTGCACTAACCAAACAAAGCTGCTGAAGGTTTTCCTTTCTCCATCACCACTTGTCTTTTGTACCAGCACTGACTTTCTGGACATCCAGGCTCTCTGGTGGGAGGTGCAAGGGTGAGGGTGGGAGGGTGCAATGATATCCTGAGACACTAATAGAGGAGGTTGATTACATCAGTGTTTTCCAGAAGGTGGGGTTGAACATCAGTCTTGCTTAGCTAATTAGCAGATGGTGCACAATATTTGGAAGCATAAGAATTCTTATGTCATTACCTGAGATGGTGTGATATCTCATTGGAACCATGATAGAATGATCTCCTGAGGCAGGTTCACTTCTTACAGGAGCTTCTTGGCACGTCTCTTATGGAAACTTGACAGTTGTCAGTGCTGAGTCAGGATCTTAAGGCCTGGTCCTTCACCATTAATCCCCCTCCTTGATCTCATCTCTTCTTTTCTCTCCTCGCCTCAGTTTGGGCAGCCCTTAGTTTGGGTGGTTTGGCTCATTAGTTATTATTTTTATAATTTGTTGCAATCATCATGATATTCATGTTCTGTTCCCATCAAGACTTAACCTTTTGAGTTCCAAAATTCCAAGCTCTTGCAAATGAGAAATTTAGTTTCAAGATCATTGTATTTGCCAAAAGTTTAAAAGCCTATTTGGCACCTGAGATTTAAAAAATTCTCTATATGTGCTTCATGTAGCAACTCTACATATTCCAAGTATATTTTGCCTCATACCTAGTAGGTACAAAAATATTAATACCACTTGTTATGTATACTTGATGAAATACCAACTAGCTCTCTATTCTTTTAAGTACTCTCACAGCACATCTAAACTAATAAAAGCGAAATATTAAAATTAACTGTTTCTCTGAGACAGGGTAAGCCACACCCACCAGCCAATCAGAGCAGCTGTATGCAAATTAGCCCAGCCAACATGGAGGCCGCCACTCACGGACCTGAGTAAACGGCAGTTTCCATTGCGGCAGGAGCGAAAGTGAAGCTGCGCCTGCTTGGCTCAGCTCCGATTAAACTGGCTCTAGCGAAACACACCCTTGAAACAATGTAACAATCATAGAATCCTCGGGAGCTGAAGGAAAGAGCAGTCCGGGCCTCACCAGTAAAAGTAACAATTGTGTCATTATAGACGCTGCGAGGTGAAGCAGAGGAGGCTTCGTTAGTTAGAAGGCCAACTTAAAGGAACAGTGTATCAATTATAGAAGATAACCTCAGGCCTTAAAGGAACAGCATCAATTATAGGAGAGAAACCGCAAAAACCTGCATCCAGCCAGCCTTGCTGGGACGTTGGGTCAAAGGGAGCTGTGGGAAGCCTGAAAGCCCCTCACCCAGGCTGGCCAGGCACGCCAGCAGGTGGACACTCCCCGAGGGGTCCCAGACTGTGAGGGCACAGGCCGGGCTGAGGTACTTCCCGAGTGCACAGAGCAGCTGCAGGGCAGGACAGCATAGGACCCAGGTCCCGTGAGTGGGAAAGAGGGGGCAGGGTTGGAGGGCACCGGGAAGCGGGAAAGAGGCAGCAGGGGGTCAGCAACCTGCTTGGTGGGCTTCCCAGGTCCTTTGTGGGGCACCAGGAAGCAGGTAAGAGGCGGCAGGGGGTCAGCGGCCTGCTTGGTGGGCTTCCCAGGCCCTTGGAGGGGCATCGGGGAGCGGGAAAGAGGTGGCAGGGGGTCGGCGGCCTG
>PVJC01037807.1:0-17029 GCA_004026665.1 Murina feae
TAGTCATTTTTGTAAATAAAGTTTTATTGTAACACAGCCAAACATATTTCTCTATGTGTTGTTAGCTCCAAACTCACCCTCCTATAGTATTGTCTATGTCTACTATTAGCATGCATACTTTTGTCTCTGTGTATTGTCTAAGGCTCCTTTCATGGTGCACACACACAGTAGTTATTTTTTAGATCAGGTGCCGATGAATCTCAGAATATTTACTAGCTAGACCTTTTATAGAAAATGTTTGCTGACCCCTGCTAGAGACTATTGCCAAACCAAGATTACAATCTCCTCCCCACATATGATTCACACCACTTCTGCTATTGGCATTGTTAGTCCCCCATTTTACCTGTCATATCCTATTAGTCCCTGAAATATTTCTGACCTATCCAACTAAAAGACATCATTCTCTTCTTTAAACTCTGGTTTCATTTTGTATCATTCTCATAACATTCATATTTTTAGTTTATATTATCATTATATATATGTGTGTGTGTATGTATACATATACATACCCACATGCACACACATGCACTCATCATATCCTTTCAAACTGATTATAGATGCTTTTATAGAAAAAGTTTTTTTTATTGATTTCAGAGTAAGGGGGATGGAGAGAGAGATAGAAACATCAATGATGAGAGAGAATCATTGATCAGCTGCCTCCTGTACACCTGGGCATGTGTCTCGTGGTTCATAGGTCAATGTTCAACCACTGAGTCATACCAGCCAGGCTGATTAGAGATTCTTAAAAGATAGGTTCTAGAATTTATATATCTTTCTATCTCTTACAGTCCTGAAAACCAGTAGAAACTTACAATAACTATTTGTCAAATTAAGTCAAATATATCTGAGTGTTTATCAGCCATTTGCCTATGCTCTTCTCTCAACAATCTGAGTCCCTAGGTGACAACATACCACACTATGGAAAAGTTAGTGGGTCAATGCAATGAATTATGGCTAGTTTCTTTCTTTGATTTTAGTAATACTGCTCATTCAAAAGACTTAATTCATAATTTGACTATAGTTAACAGTTATTTAAAATAATGAACTAAATCATATTTAAGACTGTGGTTGGGGATTTATGGAAAACGGTGACTGCTTTTAAGATTAATGTGTAAGGCACTGAAAGCCTTAGAATCTGAATGTGGGATAGCTTTAGCCAGTGATCTGAGTTAATGAGGCTATTAGGTGACTCACCTTGAATTTTGCCTAAAGTCATTAGTCAAAGAACTATTTTGCAGAATTGTTCTGTTGGTGATTATGAAGCAAATAGGAGATTTAAAATCAAGGTAAATTCAGTTTTCTTTTATAATTAAACACTACTCTGATCTCTATAATTAATGTACTCTAATTGTTCTTATCTCTGAGACAAAAAATTGTGAAACTATAAAGTTATACAATTCAATAAATGTGTTTGGTAACGTAAGTACAATGGAATTCCATGGGCTACAGACCTGCATACAGAAGTGATACACTATTTTGCCTTAATGAAATGAGAATTAATTGATTTTATTTACCCTGCTTAAATTCTCTTCATTGCTTAAAACTATTTTAATTTCTAATTCTAAAACAGTAGACCACCGCCCCTAGAAATGCTTCTTGTTTAACATAAGGCCTCCGTTTGAGAAAACAAAATTTCTGTTCATATTAGTTTCACTGGCTCCAGTAACATTTTCTTCAAAGTTGTGTGTTAATGAGTCATGGTCAAGTCATCTCGTAAAAGATTCAAATAAAAGAATCCCAGTGTTCAAAGTGCAATCCTCTAAAAGAAGTACCAGTGAAAAGTTTGACTTAACTCTGCACATTTGTTTCTTTATTTTATGATGTGCTGATACCTTGTGATATTATCATATCATAGCCCCATCAATATCACTTACACTGTTATTTCAACTTGGCATATTATCTTATCTAACAGCAATGATTGAGCATCTACATGAAGAATGAGAAGGTTTCAAAAATCCTGGGCTTCATTTTATTCCTCAACTATAGAGTGCCACTTATCTATGAAAATGTGTTACTACTGCTCAGGAGGAGACGTACATAACTATCAAATTCACATGATGTAGAATATTGCAACCTGACCAGCAAAACGTGGGCTGTAACTCTCAGAAAAAAAAACAAAAAAAAAAACCCACAAAAAACCAATGCTATTTATAGATAGTTTGGTTTACATAGTAAAAGGAAAATAAAAACTTGGGATAGCTACAATACTTTGGTCTGACTCCAATAATAGTACTAAGTGAGTAAATGCACAGATTTATATTCTGAAAGATAACAGGATGCAAGAAAAGACATTCAAATAATAATTTAGTTATCAGAATGTCAGGGTTGTTGACTCACTATAATTTTGATGTTTTAATGACTTATACAAAGAAGCATACTATGTACTCATAGAGTGATAACATTGGAAAGACAAGATGTCAAATAGATGGGATCTCCATTTTATAGAATGTGGATTAGAATCCACATTTCCCTAGAATCTATTAACTGTACTTCTAAGACTGGTTTGCTCATTTGGAAACACATATATCACATGTACTGTGCTTATGTTAAATGAAAATTATCATCTTCAAACAAAGGAACATAATAAGCAAATAAAATTGGCCAGAGGGATGGAATAAGCAACAGTTATATTCAATAGCTTCTAAGCTTCTCCACCCATGAGCATAGGCAGAAGTCCCCTTTACAGTTGACTGACCCCTGAAACTATTACAGATTCGTCCATTTGAAATGAGCCAACTTTTGGTCTTCTCCCTAAGAATAGGTAGATAGATAGGTAGGTAGATAGATAGATAGATAGATAGATAGATAGATAGATAATAGATAGGATATATGTTACACTCTTCTACAATGTATCTTGTATGAGATGAAACAGAAGTTCTAAGGATTTCATCATTAAATATTTGAAGACTTTTGCCAAAATGTGAACAGTTTTTATTGTTGGTGTCCAAGAAAAAGACAAAAGAAAGAAGAAATACAAGAAAATATTTTACCCAAATAAGAAGCATTGTGAACCATTTGGGGAAATTTATTAATGTAAATTTTGAAATATATTTCACACTTTTATTTTGTTTATATCTTACTGAATTTTCATCTTAATAACACTGTCATTTATCTAGCTGTTTCATTATTTTTGCCTCTTCCTAATATGCTCCTCATTACTACACATATTTTTCAAAATATACATGAGAGATAATGTCTTTGGACTGTAACACTGTCACAATATAATAGTTCTCTGTTGCTAGATAAATGCCAAGGTAAAGCTAGACATTTACTGAAAGTAAATGTCGAGGCAAATTGAGAAGCATTGATTGTAAGAAAATGTTCTAAAACAGTAGCTTCATTTCTATTGTGCCAAATGATGCTTGTTGATGTAATCATTTTCTTTAATAGATTTTAGTATCTTCAACTTAAAGTAGCTTACAGTATAATAGGACAACTACATTCCGACTGTTGAAGAGAACCAAACTTGGCACAAAATACAGCCAGTCCAATAACCATTTATGTATAATAAACATAGTTTCTGCTTCACCAAGTTATGGGTACCCATGGTTTTTCAATAGCAAGGACTAGTTATAATCCAACTGTACATAAAGACTGGATATGGCACAATTTTGTTTGATATTATTCCTTCTAATGCATTCATACACTGCATTTAAAAGTATAAAATGCACACATATATATGTATATAGGTATATATATATGTATATATATGTGTGTATATATATATATATATATATACTAATAAAAGAGTAATATGCAAATTAACCTTCACTCCATTACACCTAAGCCACGCCCACCAACCAAGCCATGCCCACCAGCCAATCAGAGCAACAATATGCATATTAACCCAGCCAAGATGGCGGCCGGCAGCCATGGAGCTAGAGCAAACAGGAGGTTTCATTGCCTGCCTAGGCAGGATGTGGCCTCTGCTCAAGGCAACAAAGTTTCAATTATAGAAGATAAATAAACCCCAGAAACCTGCTTCCAGCCAGCCTCACTGGGACCCTGGGTCAATGGGAGCTGTGGCCAGTCTTCAAACAACCATCAGCCCCTCACCCAGGCTGGCCACACCCCCATGGGGTGAGGGTTCCCACTGGGGGGCTTGGCCAGCCTGCAAACAGCCATCAGCCCCTCACCCAGACTGGCCAGGCACGCCAGCAGGTGGACATCCTCTGAGGGGTCTCAGACTGTGAGAGGGCACAGGCTGGGCTGAGGTACCCCACCTGAGTGCACAAATTTTTGTGCACCGGGCCCCTAATATATATATATATCCTATCTAATAAAAGAGTAAAATGGAAATTGACCATCACAAGATGGCTTCCCCCATGTGGTCAAAGATGGCCACCACAACATGGCCAGCAAGGGAGGGCAGTTGGGGGAACCCAGGCCTGCAGGAGAAGACAGTTGTGGGGGACCCAGGTCTGCAAGGGAGGACAGTGAGGGGGAACCAGGCTGGCAGAGGAGGGAAGATGAGGGGGACCCAGGCCTGCAGGGGAGAACAGTTGAGGGGGACCATCCTGTCAGGGGGAGGGCAGTTAGGGGCAATCAGGTCAGCATAGGAGCAGTTAGGCATTGATCAAGGTGGCAGGGGAGTGGTTAGGTGCAATTGGCAGGTGAGAGGTCGGGAGCCAGCAGTCCTGGATTGTGAAAGGGATGTCCAACTGCCCATTGAGGCCTGATCCCACTGGTGGTATCGGGCCTAAAAGGGCAGTCGGACATCCCTCAAGGGGTCCCAGCCTGGAAAGGATGCAGGTTCGGCTGAAGGACATCACCACCACCCCCCACTCCCACTCTGTGCACAAATTTTGTGCACCAGGACTCTAGTGTGCGTGTGTGTGTGTGTGTGTGTGTGTGTGTGTGTATAATTTAAAAAGAGAGATGGCTAAATATTTTGCCTACTCTTACAGATAACTAAATGTGCCAGAATAAGTGAGCAGTAACAAAAATCTAGCCCAGATTTTCAAAATGCAATGTCTTGATCTTTCAAAAATTGGCTTCTGAAATACACATTTGCTATTTTGAAAACAAATCCAAATTTCATAAATATGACAGACAGCTCATTGAGCAAATTCTATTCCAATAGATTCAACTCAGCATGGTAGGGCATATAAGCTGGCCTAAGTGATAGCACAAAAGACATCCAAAACAAGACCTTCCCTAGAATTAAGAAGAAATATGATTCACTAAAAGAAATTCCTGGTGTACTGGAAGTATGGGGAAAACAGAGCAAGGTCATTTCACTGGAGACAAATTTTGCTTAAAAAGAAAAAGAGAATACCAAACCAAATTAATTGCCTTAAACTTCTTCAGTATTCATAAATCTAGAAATAGAATGAGCATATATTTAAAGCACTTCTCTCAAATTTCCAAGTTATGAAAGGCAAAGACAGTAAAAGAAACAGAATTCACATAAAGAAAAAAATTTATTGTTTTTAGATAAAACAAAAATAATAGAGAGGTTGAAAATGTAAAAATGCAATTTCACTTAACTTTTCTGGTCATGGGAGGGAAAGTAATACACAGAAAGACACAAGTAGCATAATTGTGTGTGTGTGTGTGTGTGTGTATTATGAATCTATACCCCATTCACTGCCAAAGAACATTTTAAAGACGTTACAACATCAGTTTTCTTGGATTTTAAGCACAGTCAGATTTCTATTTTCATACTTGATACATTGTAATTTAAAATAATACAGTTTAGGTAACCAATATTTTCACCAGCTAGATGAGTTGTTAAATAATCTTGGGAAAAGCTAGTTGATCTCCTTAATTATTCATTTCTGTATCTCCAAGATGGATAACAAACAGCATCTGTTTCATAGGACTGCTATAAGAATTAAATAACATACATGAGAAAGTATCTCGTCCAGAGCACACAATAATTGCTCCGTTACCTTTTATTTCCATTGATATGCATAAGCATATTGAGCAAGTCTGTTAGACACCGAGGCTTCAAACTACACTGAGCAATGGATGCTAGTCTATCCCCATTTGCTTGGAAGGCAAAAGGCCATTGGTCCCAGCCTCTGGGAGCTGCCATGTGGTTTAAGCATAATTTTCTTCTCATCACTCCGTCACAATTAAGCCCCTACTCACCCATTTTTCCTTCTTTCTTTTCTATGTTTATTGAGTCAGACAGAGGAATCTTTTGAAGTAAGCTTTCCAAAACAAAACAAAACAAATAAAGGCAACCTTTTTCTTCCTTTTTCATCTTTCGTCTTAGCCTGCTGAGAAAGGAGACTTGTTGTTGAGTTCTCTCTCTTCCTATTTCTTTAGCAGTGCTGAGCGGTAATAAGAGAGCTGTACTACCTTCAAGCCACCCAGATTAGGTCTGCACAGCCTACAAATCATGGTCTATGACTTTACTATTGTCTTGAAATGGAGTTGTCAGATTAAATAAACCTTTCTGAATTCTTCCTAAGAAGTCATAAGTTGTCAGAAACAATAGATATGTTTTAGATATCTGTCTTTAAGAATCCAAGCATCTGAATAAAGGAAAATGATCAGTTGTCTATGCTCAAAGATAACTGATTTGATTTTTAACTTTAAATTTAGATATTCAAGCAACTTTGTGTATTTTTGGATTAAAATAAAAAATAAGGCAAAGCATACATGAGTGAGCTTGAATCTTGAATCAAATTAACATGGTATCCTTTGATCATTCACTTAAAATGTATTTCTCAACCTCAGCTAAGCATTAGAATTATCAGGAATTTTTTTTTTTTTTTTTACAAATTAAATGAGGCACTGGGATCATCTCATCAGACATTAATATTTTATTTGTTTTGGGTAAGTCACAGATATGAATATTTTAAAAGATTTCCAGGAGAATCCTATGTGCTACCAATTTTTAAAACAAATGACCAAAGGAGTCCTCATAGAGTTTGTCTTCATTTTAAAGGTCCTGAAATTATAGCAAAAAACTAGATGTTCATTTGTGTTCCTACCACCCTCCATCAGCTTACATATGAAAAACTAATAAACTGTGGCCTACGAAGAAGAAAGGCTTGCTAGGGAAGCCATGGCTGTTTTGTTTGTTGTTGTTGTTTTGTTTTGCGCCTGTGTTGAGATTTTGATAGTTTTATGTTGAGAACAGAGGGAAAATATAATAATGAACTCCACTCGTTGGCAAATAGAACTAACACCTGTCACACAGGCTAACCCTGTTCTTTATTAGGATAACTCCCGTTCATCCTAGTTGGTATACCAGGGTTACGATGTAAATCTCTGTGCTATATACAGCTTGATACAACTGGATTCTAAAAATTTCTTTAGGAAGGACCTCATTGTTGTCAAGATAAGAACTTCCAAACCTGTAGAGAATGTTTATGGGTTTATTTGAGCCAAACTGATGACAACTGTCAGGAAGCAAGATCTCACATGCTCCATAAAATGACAGTTTGCAATTTCTTTTATGCATTTGGAATTAAGGAGGGCACAGTAAGAAAGATTAAATGGAGGTGAAAGAAAGCAAGATGGAGCTTAGATTTCAGGTAGATAAGATTATGTGCTCCCTTGAGGATAGCTATGCCTCCAAGGGGTCTGAAAATGGGGTCTGGCATTTCAAAGGTGTGTTAACCTATATGCACAGAAACAATGGACAGGTGTTGTTTAAGGCAAAGATAAACCTTTTACTAAAAGTTATATGCCTGGAGAGTGACTACTCATCATGACCTGCCCATTTCAGAATTTAAAGTCAGTGCATCCTGTGAGGTTACTGTCTGTCACCAGACTTATCAGTTTTATTACAGAACTGTTTTTTCTTTGTCCACATCATAAACATTCTACATTAATGGTTTTCTGTTTCTGGTTTGTCCACATCACACACAAAAAAATAGTCATTATTATGACTATATAGCTTTATTGATCACATAGATTCGTATCTTCCAAGGACAATACTTTGGTTTAATTGGAGTTTTGAGCTAGTCTGTGTATCTTATGAAAGACAATATAGATAAATGTTGCTCTGGTTCAGTGTTTCAGGGGAATCGATGTCATAAACAAGTCAAGGTTTACTATTGTTTTCCTCTAGATTGCTCATTTTAATTTCTTAGCCATCCGACATGCTCTGGTAGCAATGGGCACGGTTTCAATCTCAAACTGAGTTAGGCCTCTCACAAGCGTGGTGCCAACATATTTTTAGAGTTCCGTTCTCTCTATTACCTTAGTAAGAGCACCCAGGTTACGACAGAGTCATTGCAAAATAGCCTGGAATTACAGTAATTTGAACCTGGACGGTGAGGGTGAATAAAATGTGGCAAAAGAGGCAGTGTGCATGCAAGTTCTAAGCCTTCATCCCAAGAGGCTTAGCACACTTCTGCTCTCCCCCGCTCTAGGAGGCCAGCTCTTATCATGAGAACAAGCTTGAACAAGCCTACTGGAGGACAGGAGGCCACTGGAGGAAAGCTGTCTCGTTCTAGAACAACCTGCAGCCAGCAGATTTCCATAGAACTGCAGACACCTGAGTTCTCAGCCCAGCTGAGATCAGTTAAACCTAGCGAGACCAGAAGACTCACCCAGCATACCTGCATATTCATGAATACATAAATGCTATATGTTTAAGGCACTGGGTTTTGTTATTATTTGTTACACAGCATTCACATGACAATAGACAACTGATATGGAGATCACCCAGTAGGTGATGATAATGGCACCAGGTGTTAGACAAACGGGGTGAGACTAGGACCTGGGTTCAGCATCCTCTGTACTTGGGTTCTGGCTAGGAAAGAAGTCAGAGCCAGGACTCCAACTATAAGAGAACATTTCCTAGTATTTATAAAATCACAGAGTTCTGAATGGGCTTAGGAAACAAGTTATAGAGGCAAAGGAAGAGCTCTTGGAGCTTGTGAGTGAGGAAGGTAATGGTCAAGCACCTGGGAGGAGTGAAGAGGGGCGGGGGGAGGTACCAGCTTGCTCCCAGGAGGGAGAGCAAACTAGGTCCTCTGATCTAAGGTCTTTAAGGGTGGAGATTTTAGGGGAGGCTCTTAATAACAGGGGAAGATCTTAATAGCATATTCAGCAATTTTCCATGTGTGTCCTTTCAAGGTCAGATCTCTACTGATTGATCGGTGTGTGTCAGGGCAGGAGGACATACATCTGTCAATGCAGCAGGTCCTGAGGTCAGCCTTGATGTCACTGGTCTGATTTTGCTGCTTTTCTGGTCCTGGAACTGAAATACAACTGAGGCCTAGATGTTATCTCAAGGGAGGGAGGGTCAGGGGGTCCAAACATCATGACCAGAGATATGCTAGGGGAGGAAAGGTCACCCTGGGGGTGAGGTCCCACCCTACAATTGTCCTTTGCTAGGTACCCAGGGCTTTTGGCCCTGGCGACTTTCTCTACCTGGCCCATTGTACTTGCTCTGCTCATGTCTTTCTAACTGCCCACCACAATCTGATTTGTAAACATCCAAAATGCAAGACACAACCTTTGCAAATGCCCACTGACATACAATTTCTATACATTTCCTGAATCACCAGAAGAAAACAAAGAGTGTTTACTATTCTAGTCACTCTCAATCATATGCTTCCACAATTATAAGCAAAATTAAATTACATGTGATGTAATTATAATTATAGTGGCCAGTCATAAAAAAAAAGAAAGACAGTTGGTTTTGAACATACAGTAGTCCCCAGCATATACAGGCTGGACAAAAATGCAGTGTTGTTTTTATCATACTGCACTTTCATATGTGCTTTCTGTCACTGATTTCACTGTTCATGTTTCCTCTACCTAATAGGTAAAACCCAAGCACCTCAAAGAATAAAGAGGATTGCTTCATTTCTGATAGCACATGTTACTACTAGATCACTCTGACCCTGACATTCTGAACTGTTTTGTAGTCTATCTAAGTGCCATTGTAGGCCAAAATAGTTTGAGGATAAGACAAAAAAAAACTGATTAAATAAATAAGGAGCCTGTAGTAGATACTATTGAACTCATTTTTGCCTTTTGTCCAGAATATGTGATTCCTAAACCTAATCACTGAACTGTGTCATAAACTTAATTAAAAGCTAATAATATGATAGCTATGGAAGGGAAAGTGGTTATTTCAGGTTTATGGATGAAACAAGGCTTTCTCACATGACTTTTCCTCCTTTAGTGCCGTTTGTTCAACTCATCATTTTTGAATGTGTACCAAGGATCTATCTTGCAAAATGATGAATACTGGAAGACATATTTTTAAAGAAAACTTACCAGTAGTCCATTTCAGAGAGAATTCTGACTGCAATTGGACTCACTGCAGACAAGTGACTTTTGTCTAACAACTGCAAGTTCTGCTGTGTGATTTTGGCAGGTTTAGAGTATCACTAAGTGGTCCATTGGTGAGTATGGGAATATGTATATGTAGCTATCATATATATATATATATATATATATATATATATATACACACACACACACATATATATATATGATAAAAACAACAAAAATGATTGTAAAGTTTCTCTTATAAAAACAAGATCATTTGTTCACAAGACTATGAAATGCAAAGACCTTTGAGAAGAGTAAATGAAACTTTTGCAATTAATTGTGTGAAAACAGAAATAATTTGGTAGCTAATTTTAACAAATGGAAAAACACCCAGACCATTTTTTTTTCCATGGGATTCTATCTTAATGCATTTTGCTATTGTGTTTAGTCTGCATGTGGTACATTACATTTAATGGAAATCACACAGTCCAATTATCTCTTCTAGGGGAAGAGGAGAGAGGAAAGAAAAGGTAGGAGAATCTATTGTAAGCACAGGGAAATGCCTTTAGCAACTTAACAAGAGAAGAGAAAACAGACCCTGCTTTTCAGCCATACACATGTATCCCTCACCCTAGGTGACTCTCCAGATAGCAACCCCCAGGAGGGTACAGCTTGGCCTTACAAGAAATGGAACCAAGAACCAACTTGCTCCTGGAGTGGTTCTGGTGAGCGTGAAATTTTGCTGTTTGTAAAACTGCTAAACATGGCTCCTTGTCTAGCATCTACGTAAACTGAGGGACATAGTGGAGCCTGTTCTCTCTTGACACTCAACCCAGAAGGCCAACTATAAGAGCTCATTTCTGCAGATGGATGCTGCCTAAAAATGCAAATCAACTTCCAGAAGTTTTAATCCTAAAATGAATGACAAATGTTGGTACAGTGGCTCCATTTGGAATTAGGAGCATGTTCTGGACTCTTCACGTAAAAGTCGAAGGCCAATCCAATAACCAGCAGCCACATGTGGTTATTTACATTGTAATTCCTCAAAATTAAATTAAAGCATAGCTCCTTAGTTGCACTAACCATATTCCAAGTGCTTAACAACCACTTGTAGCGACTGCACTGGGCAGAAGAGGTAGAGAGCATTTCCGTCGTGGCCTCGAGTTCTTTGGACCGTTCTGGCCTACGGTGAGCCATACCTGTGCTCTTTCCTGCATTTCATAGCTAGTAAGCCACGATACGGGGTGACCACCCGAGTTCTAGCATTGTCTTTTAACGCACTTCCCCTTTTTCCTACTGGTTATGTGGAATCGACACAGTTATAGTTATTTGCACCTACTGGCCCTAAATCTGGGAGCAGTCCCGTGCTCCAAGGTAAGTGATAAAGGTAGGTATCTTCAGTGTTGTGACAGATGTGAGGGAGTCACAAAGGAGATGTAGATAACTCCCTCCCAAAGGACAAAAGCTGCAGTAGAGAAGTAATACATCCTCTACCCACCATGCATCTCCTTCCCACACAGCCATAAAAATAGGTGCTTATGCTATGTGTAGAGAGGAAGGAAATGACAAGGAAATTGTAAACACGGTGCTGAGGATAGAGGATTCCTGTGTCTATTAAGTCTTGGTTTAAAATGCATCTTTGAGAGTGATAAAGGTTCTTTTCAAAGGGACTGACTTTCTATGCAAATTTCCTGACCTCTCCCCCTGACACTTTCAAGGCTGCACTCACTGTCTAACTCTCCTCCTGTTAGAATGCAATGTCCAGAAGACACAGATTTTTGTTTTTATGGTCCTTTTTTTTTTTTTTTTTGCCTAAGCACTTAGAAAGTGTCTGCATATGTAAGTTCTTAATAAATGTTAGTTGAGTGAATAAATGCATTGCTCATCTCCAGTACGGTTCTCTGTCTGCCCAGGGCTATCTCCCTGGTTTCAGTCAGACTAAGCTTTGCTAGCTTCTAAGTTACCCCAAGTTCCCAAAAGAGTGCAGCTATTAATCTGGACTCTATGATTCCTGCATCATACCATGTATTAAGAGAATCTTACAGTGTCTCCTTCTCTTCTCCAATTTGCCTCAGTTCTTCCTGAACTTACCTATACTTTGGAACTCTATTTTTCTTCTTTCTGAACTTCTGTGGTAGCTCCCAAGAGGTCTCCCAGTATCCAATCTATTATCTCACCAGTCCAGCCTTCATAATGCTTCAGGAGTTATCAAATTTCCTTGAAAGAATTCTGTGGGTCCTGTCTACAGGGAGCTATACAAAGGCCTCCGTGATCTGCTCCACCAAATAATACCCCTCAAGCCCTGCAAGCTTATTGATAACAGGTGCTGTATTAACTGGTCTCTCTTGGTTACAAGGAGGCTACTTTTGGCTGGCAATCTAAATGGACTTCATTGATGCAGGGTTTCTTAGGATGGGCTGAACAACCCAGCTTTATGAGGCTCAGAAGTGCAGCCCAGCCTCAGAAACAGCTGAAGCCACGGATTTAAAAACTTCCAAGACTCTCTCTCACCTTTGTTCCTCTCTGAGTGTGGGGGTTAGATTGTCACTGCGGATGGCCTTGCTGCACAATGTGAAAACCTAACAACCTCTCGCCCACAATCCTATCTTGTACCTTCATCCCTAGAAGAAGGAGAACACAGGCCCTCTGGTATCCAGAGATTTAAATTACCAGCTGGCAGACTCACCGCCCTGGCCCAAGGCAAATGCTCCCAGGAGGGAGGGGCAAACTATACAAATATGTAGGGCTTCCTTGTTAAAGGCATCCATGGGCAAAGGAGGAATTTTCAAAGCTTGGCAAACTCTCACAGGTTCCACTACATGAACCAGTCTTTTCCAGCTTTTTAAATCTTTGTAGCACGGTGTCTCATATCTTTAGATGTTCAATAAATACTTGTTTAATTGTGACAAAAAGACATTTGGACAGCTGAAGTAAACAGAAAACTTGAGGAATTCTAACATGTCTGCATCATTATTTTACCAAGAAAGTATTTTAGTTGAGGCTGTTAGTTATAAGAGGCTGAGCGTGAAAATTATTCTGTGCCTAGAACTCATCTAACAGCCTCATCAATATACCAAAATAAAAATAAGACACTACCTTAAAAATAATAGTAAAAAATAATCGTTTGCTCTGGTAAGAGCTTCATACACATTATAGTGGATAACATCAGACTATAATCTGAATTTTGCTGTTACCATTTTAGCTGTGAGACTTTGATAAATTACCTACCCTTCCTCTGTCTCAGTTACTGCATCTCTAAAATGAAGATCAAAATAGTACCTATTAAATGGATAAGATAAGTAAGGCACTGTGAATAGTGGCTGGAATATATTAAGGCAGTGTTTCTCAACTGAGGGTGACTTTTCCCCTACAGGGGACATTTGGCAATGTTGAAACATCTTCAGGTGTCACCACTGGACAGAGTAGGGGGACTACTGTCATCTAATGGGTAGAAGCCAGGGAAAGTACTAAATATCCCCCCCATGCACATGGCAGCCCTCTGCAACAGGAAGTTATCCATACCAAAATGTCAGTAGTGTCCTGACTGGTTTTGCTCAGTGGATAGAGTGTCCATCTGCAGACTGAAGGGTCCCAGGTTCGATTCCGGTCAAGGGCATGTACCTTGGTTGCAGGCATATCCCCAGTAGGGGGTATGCAGGAGGCAGCCGATCGATGTTTCTAACTCTCTATCCCTCTCCCTTCCTCTCTGTAAAAAATTAATAAAATATATTTTTTTAAAAATGTCAGTAGTGCCAAGGCTGAGAAGCTGTGTATTAATGAATCATTAAATATTAGTTGCAATTATTATTGAAAATAATCATAATAGCAAAGTCTTATACAGCACTTATAATATGCTTGATACTGTTTTAATCATTTTACATATATTAACCAAATTTAATCCATACATAAAAGAAAACAAAACAAACAAGCAAAAAAACACCCAGTATGTGGTAGATGCCGGATACTATTGTGTTTCTCTGTCTCACAAACATAGGGGTACAATGGCAAGGACTCTGTCTTTAGTTCTCTGGATGGTAATCAGAACCCATGGGTTAGGTTACAGTAAATCCTTGTGAAAAATTGTTCTCATAGGAGATAAGATTTTATTATAAGAAGATTGTATAGATTTTTGAACACTCTTCCATTCTTCCTCTGGGCTCTCTCTTTCTTTCTCTCTCTCTCTCTCTCTCTCTCTCTCTCTCTCTCTCTCTCTCTCCCTCTCTAATTAACATTTTAAGAATGCTGGAATTCTCATATTTGCTTGTTTTTAATCAGATATTCAAGTCCAGTAGTTTCCCTTCCTCCTCATTTCCTAGCCCCTCCCCTCACTATTAGAGGTCGCTTTGCAAGGATTAGAGCAAATAACTAATATGAAAAGATAAGAGATTTGGGTATTTATTCTAAAGCTTAAGTTGGCTTTCTTACACTTTGATGTATAAGCCTCTTTCAGAATTTTCTCCAAAAACATTGAGCAATATTGTGAAAGCACCTTCCAAGGCAAAGGCCTGCAAAATGGCGACAGAATGTTGAATAGCCCCTCTCCTTTGGGGACATTAGTGATGAAAAAGCTTCTTTCTTGGATTAATGCAGTTGTTTGAAAGCTGATTAGTTATTGAGCCTTTAGCTCATTTTTTAAAGATCTCATGTTACTTAGAAACAATGCTCTGCTGGCTTTACAGTGTGTGTGTGTGTATTTTCACCAAGCTGACAGAAACTGAGCTAAATGTAATCAAATGGCTGTTGTTAGGATCTACTACAGTGAAAAATCAAAGCATTCGGCCAAATCCTTAATCTTCCATACAAAAACACCGCCTACTTCTTAGGCAATACATGTAACCTTAAGAAAATGAAAAGATGCCCATTTATCACCAAGATTCCAAAGGCCATACTTTTTCTATATCTACTGACCTTTATTTACTTCTGATGACTTAGCATTTCCATGATAAAATGTAACACTTCACAAAAGCATCTGAACATGGCTCATTAAGAAGGCAACAGACTTAAAATTTCATCCAATTGAATTATGTGTATCAACAGACGTGGGTTGCCCAGATTTAGGAAAAGGGACTCTGGTCTTCTGAAGACAACATTCAGCAAGTGCCCATAGCTAGGAGATTTCATGAAATACTGATTTTCCTATTTCACAATGTCTCCTTTGATATTTACTGCAATTAGGAAGTTAGAAATACAAAATACAAAAAAACAAACAAACACAAGACTTCTTAACTCCATGGAAAATAAAAAGTAGGACTTCACTGCAATCAATTGGAGCAAACAGGCACTTAGTAAGAAGACCTCCCGTCTCCCATCAGGGACCCAGCATCCTCAAATTGTCCACTGGTTTCAAGGTTGCAACTTCTTTCACCATAGCACTTCCTCCCCAGACTCCCAGGTTTCAACTCCATCAAGTCTACTAGGAAACTCACTCTCATTTGAAGTTTCTGTACAAAAATGAGATATCTGATGTGATATTAAGAAAATGATCTTATAAATGACACCAGTGACAAATGTATACTGGTGTCATTTATAAATAAGGGTCGCATATAATTCAATGACCCTCAAGGGCGTAATTTGTTGTACAACTTTGTGTTGAGTTTGGTGGTTAGTTGAAGATAATGAAGATGTTGGACATGTCTAGCGTGAGCAGAATTTCAGGAAATAAACATATTTCTTCTTTGAATAAAATACCCCTGAAAGTAGCTTTGTTTTGTAACATGTTTTTTGATTTTAAAAAACAGTTTAGTTAATAAATATGGAATGATTTTGAAGTATTTAAATCAGCAACGAATCTGTCAGATATGTCTGAGAACAGACCCAATGAAAGATACATATCTAAACTAATAAAAGCAAAATATTAAAATTGACCATTTCTTCGGGATGCCAACAGCCAATCAGAACAATGGTATGCAAATTAGCCCAGCCAAGATGGCGAAGGCTGGGCCTGGCTTCCGCCCTGGTGGGCTCCAGCGGAAGGTTCCGGACAATGGCTAGCGGCTGTAGGGCCGGGGGGCCGCTCAGGCCTCCCGGCCCTGCAGCCGGGGCGGCAAAGGAGTGATCGCGCTGGGGCAAGTGAGGGCGGAGGCCTGGCTTCCGCCCTCACTGCTCCGGCAGTCGGTTACGGGCAGTGGTGGGCAGCTGTAGGGCCGGGGGGCAGCCCAGGCCCCCCGTTCTGTGGCCAGGGCTGGCAATAGAGAGATGGGGCTGGAAATAGAGAGATTGTGCCAGTGGTTGGTTCTGGGCAGCCTGGGAGCCTGCCCCGCCCTGAGGCTGGGGCTGGCAATAGAGCAATGGTGCCTGCGGTGGTTCCAGAAGGCGGTGAGCAGCCACAAGGCCGGAGTTGGCAGCCAGGCCAGGCCCTGTGAGGCCTGGGAATAGAGCAATTGGGCCCACACAAACTCAGAGGCTCAGTGGTGGGGGCTTGAATGGGGTACACCCTCGGGGTCATGTCCGAGCATCCTCCGCCCCTGCCAGAGTGTCTGTCACAGATCCAGCCACCTGGCTCCACCCTGGAGGCCTCCATGGGGCGTGTGCGAGTGTGTGCCTGGCTCCACTCCCGGTGTGTGTCCGCTCAGCAGCAAGGCCCCCCCCAAGGGACCATGCACCAGCGTCCACCCACTGGCCTGCCACCCAGCTCTGCACCAGGTGTGTCCCCTCAGTAGTGGAGGCCCACCAGGTATGTGCAATGGTAGGCCATCCGGCTGGAAACGTCCGCGCCTGCACTTTCCAGCCATCCCACCCCCCAGTGCACGAACCCTGAGGGGCCTGTGGCCAGCCTGAAAGCAGCCCTCAGCCCCTCACCCAGGCTGGCCATGCATGCCAGCAGGTGGACATCCCC
>PVJC01037808.1:0-17037 GCA_004026665.1 Murina feae
CCTCACCCCCAACTGGCCTGCTTGCCCCCAACTGCCCTCCTCTCCTGAACTGATTGCCCCTCACTGCCTCTGCCTCAGCCCCACCTCCATGGCTTTGTCTGGAAGGTGCCCTGGAAGGTCTTCCAGTCTAATTAGCATATTACCCTTTTATTAGTATAGATTTCACCCCAATGCAGCAGAATATACATTCTTCTCAAGTGCACATGGATTGTTCACAAAGATAGACCGCATGTGAGGACACAAAACAAGTCTCTGCAAGTTCAAAAAGATTGAAATTATATCAGCATTTTCTTTTCAAGTCACAGTTGAATGCAATTAGAAATCAACTACAGTAAAAATACAAAAACATTCACACACATGGAAGCTAAATAGCATATTAAACAAAGAATGGGTTACTGTCAAGATTAGGAAATAAACACTTTCTGGAAAGAAATTAAAATGAACACACAACAACCCAAAATCTCTGGGACACAGCAAAAGCAGTCCTGAGAGTGAAGTTCATAGGACTACATGTATATGTCAAAAAATAAGAAAAATCAACAATAAGCTTTTTAACCCTACAACTTAAAGAATTAGAAAGAGAACAAGAAAAGCCCAAAGTAGAAGGAAGGAAATAATAGAGATGAGAGAAAAAATAAATAACATAAAGACTAAAAAAAATAAATAAATCAGTGAAACCAAGAGCTGGTTCTTTGAAAGGATAAACAAAATTGATGAACCGTTATCCAGATTCATCCAAAAGCGAAGATAAAAAATAAAATAAAATCAGAAACGAAAGTGGTGAAGTACCCACTGACAACCAAAGAAATATAAAGGACTGTAAGAAAATACTATGAAAAACTATATGCCAAGAAGCTGGACAATGTAGATGAAATGGACAAATTCCTAGAAAAATACAATCTCCGCAAATTGAATCAGGAAAATCAGAAATCTTGAATATGCCCATAACAACTAATAAAATAGAAGCAGTAATAAAAAACTCCGAGCAAACAAAATCCCAGGTCCAGACGGCTTCACAGGGGAGTGTTTTACTAAACATTCGAAGAAGAGCTAACACCTATATTCCTCAAACTATTCCAAAAAATTCAAGAGGAAGGGACACTTCCTATGAAGCCAGCATTACCACAATTCCAAAACCTGGTAAAGACACTACAAAGAAAGAGAAATACAGGCCAGTGTCCCTGATGATCATAGATGCTGAAATCCTCAACAAAATATTAGCAAGTCAAATCCAGCAATATATTAAGCTAGAGACCCAGTGCACAAAAATTTGTGCACCCAGCAGGGGGTGGGAGGGTCCCTCAGCCCGGCCTGTGCCCTCTTTCAGTCTGGGACCCCTTGGGGGATGTCCACCTGCTGGCTTAGGCCCACTCCCCAGGGGATCAGGCCTAAGCTGGCAGTCAGACATTACCCTGGTAGCCTGGGAGCCCTCGGTGGATATCCACTTGCCAGCAGGGAGCAAGCCTAAGCTGCATTTGGACATCCTTAGCACTGCTGAGGAGGTGGGAGAGGCTCCCACCACCACCACTGTACTGGCAGCCGTCAGCCTGGCTTGTGGCTGAGCAGAGCTCCCCCTGTGGGAGCCCACTGACCACCAAGGGGCAGCTTCTGCATTGAGTGTCTGCCCCCTGGTGGTCAGTGTGTGTCATAGTGACGAGTCATTCCCAATCGTTGTGCTGTTAGGGTCAATTTGCATATTACCCTTTTATTATATAGGATCATATATTATCCCCAAGTGGGTTTTATTCCATGATGCAAGGCTGGTACAATAGTCCCAAATTAATAAATGTGACACATCACATAAAGAAAAATTGAAAGACAAAAATCATGTGATCTTATCAATAGACATAGAAAAATCAATGGGTATTGGGTTTTGTCAACCCATTGATTGGGCCTAAACTGGCAGGCAGACATTCCCTGAGGGGTCCCAGACTGCAAGAGGGCACAGGCTGGACCCACCCCTTCTCAGTTCATGAATTTCATGCACCAGACCTCCAATGTGAAAATAAAAAGCTTCTGCACAGCAAAAGAATCCATCAACAAAATGAGAAGGGAACCCACTGTATGGGAGAACTTATTTGGCAATAATACATCTGATAAGGGGTTAATATCCAAAATGTATAAGGATTACATACAACTTAAAAGGAAGACAAACAATCCTATTAAAAAATGGGCAAAGGACCTAAATAGACACTTCTCCAAAGAGGCCATACAGATGGCCAAGAGACATGAAAAAATGCTCAAAGTCACTGATCATCAGAGAGATGCAAATTAAAATAACAATGAGGTATCACTTCACACTTGTCAGAATGGCTACTATCAACAAACCAACAAATGACAGGTGCTGGTAAGGATGTGGAGAAAAGGGAACCTTTGTACACTACTGATGGAAATGCAGACCAGTGCAGCTATTATGGAAAACAGTATGGAGTTCCTCAAGAATTAACTATGGAACTGCCATTTGACCCAGTGTTCCCCATTCTAGGAATATATCCTAAGAAACCTGAAGCACCAGTCAGAAAGAATGTATGCACCTGTATGTTCTTAGCAGCATAATTTACAACAGCTAAGATCTGGAAACAGCCCAAGTGCCCATCAGTAGATGAGATGGAATACTATGCAGCAGTAAAAAAGAAGAATCTCTTACCATTTGAGACCACATGGAGAGGCCTGGAGAGTATCATGCAAAGTAAAATAAGTCAATCAGAGAAAGACAAGTATCACATGATCGCACTCATATGGGGAATCTAAGTAACAAAATAAACTGATAAATGGAGTGGATCTAGAGACTTGGAAGCATGGAACAGGGTGCAAAATCTCAGAGGGAAGGCAGACAAAGGGGGTCAGAGGGATGTAATCAATTTAAGACCTTGTATGTGTATGGACATAGAAAATGGAGTCCTGAAATACTTTCAATAATGGAGAGTAATTATCTACATATATAAAAAGGCAGCTACTGTAACAGCCATAGTGACCTAAAAACTGGTCACTATGACCCCCCACTATGGCCAGCAAATGGGCTGATCAGGGGGTGGGGCTGGCGGCTCCTCCCCTCTGCCAGCCTGCCCTTGATCGGACTCTCCCACTCCAATCAAGAGTGGGGCCTGCCAGCCAAACACCACCTCCCGTCCCCCACCACCCCGACCAGCCATGCCGCCATCAACTAGCCCCACCACGATAGACACACAGTCCTTCCCCCGCAGCCAGCCCACCCCTGATTGCACCCCACCCACCCCAATAGGGGGTGGAGCTGGGTAGCTAACCTCTTGCAGCCCCTCCCCCTGCTGACCCCACCCCTGATCACACCCCATACCCCGAAAGAGGGCAGGGTGACATGAAAAAATGGCCAGCCCACCTCCTGCAGCCCCTCCCCCCAGCCAGCCATGCCCCAGATGGGCCCCCCCACCTTGATTAGCTGCAGCCCCTTCCCCTGACCAACCCTGCCCCTGATCGCTACCCCATCCCAATTGGGCAGGGCTGGCCAGCCAACCACCCATGGCCCTTCCCCAAGCCACTGGCCCCCTATCGGCACCCGCCACCCACCCCATTCAAGGGGGAGCCAGCTGGCCCACCATCCACAGCCCCTTCCCATGGCCAGCCGCTCCCCCAATTGGCTCCCCAACCCCAATCGGGGCAGGGCCCGCTGGCCAATTGCCCATGGTCCCTTCCCCCAGCTGGCCTGGTCCTATTTAGGGGCCCTGATTGGGCGCTGATCTGGGTGGGCCGGCTGGTCAACCTCCCGCCTTCTCCTCCCAACAAGCCCAGCCCCGATCTTCCCTGATTGGGGCCAGGCCAGCTGGACTCCACCCATGCACAAATTCGTGCACTGGGCCTCTAGTAATTAAATAAGTAAGTAAAGAAATAAAGCAAACCTGGGTCACTCTGAGGACAATGCTTTTCTCGAAGCCCTCTGTAGTTTAAAAAGAAAAAGAAAAGAAATAAATCAGCTGACCATAGAGTTCTGGGAAGATGGTGGAGTAGGGTGTCTTCACCTAGACAACAATTGCACCAATAGAATCTGTATGATGTAACAGACAGATTTTTATAGCTCTGGAGTCTAGTGAAGGTTTTCAACCTCAGGGGAGGGTGTGGAAAGTAACTTGCAGTTAACTTGGATAGATTTTTAGCTCTGAGCATAGTAGCAGCTACTTAGCCCCTGCACCAGCCATGAGACAGGCAGCTGTGAACTTATTCCTGCAACAGCTTCTACATAGCTTGCGGGAGCCAGAGTAAGCAAAAAAAGGACTTTGTCCATCAAATATTGGGCATCTGTGCTCTGATTACTACTTTTGATTACAGAGGTGTAGACAGGCAGAGTCTTTGCATCCATCCCATTGTTGCAAGCCCATGTCCAACAGCTGAAATAACTTCAAGGTAAGAGAATGCTCTTCATGCCCTGGCTGGGTGGCTAGGTTGGTCGGAGCATTGTCCCATGCACAAAAAAGGTTGCAGGTTCAATTCTTGGCCCAGGCACATAACTACGTTTTGGGTTCAATCCCAGGTCAGGGCATGTATGGGGGGGGAGGGGCAATTAGTTGATGTTTCTCTCTCATATCAATGTTTTTTTTTTTCCCTCTCCCTCTCACTAACATAATATCCCCTTCATTTCCCCCCCCCCCCCTTTTGGGAGCTAGATCGAAAACTAGGACATTCAGAAGCAACCACATATATGGGGGATATCAGGAAATCAGCTCACATTCCCACGAAAAGACACAGTCTCAGAAAAGATCTGAGAAAGTTTTAAATTCATACTTCAGATTGATCATTGGCATAGCTCACAACAATTAAAAACAGTAACAACAACAAAACCAAAGTCATTAAGAAAACAAAACCAAGCACATGGAACTATACCAAACTTAAATCTTTCTGTATAAATGCTTCTGCACAGCAAAAGAAATAGTTAGCAAAATGATATGGCAACTTATAGGATGTTTGAAAATATATCAGTAAGGGGTGAATATTCAAAATGTATAAAGAACTTACCATGAATCAGGAAAATGCAAAAAAAAAAAAAAAAAAACCAAACCAAAACAGCAACACATCTGTTAGAATGGCAAGTATCATCAAGAAGACAGAAGTTAACAAGTGTTGGAGAGGATATGAACAAAAGGAAGCCTTGTACACAATTGTTGGGAACATAAATTGGTGCAGCCACTGTGGAAAACAATATGGACGTTCCTGAACATCAGCCTATGAACCTGGAGGTTACTGCTCGATTCTCAGTCAGGGCATATGCCTGGGTTGTGAGCTCAGGGCAGGGCATGCAGGAGGCAGCTAACCAATGATTCTTTCTCATCATTGATGTTTCTGTCTCCCTCTCTCTCCTATGCCTTTCTCTCTGAAATCAATAAAAATATATTTTTAAAAAAGAAATACTATAAGATCCAGCAATTCCACTCTTGCATTTACACCCAAAGGAAATGAAAGCAGAATATCAAAGAGGTATGTGCATTCCATGTTTATTGCATAATAACTAAGACCTAAATGCTTGTCAACATATGAATTGAATAGAAGATGTGCTGTTTATTTGTGTGTAGGGGGGCGGATTGTAGATAGAATATAATTGGGTCATGGTTTTGTATCCATTCAGCTACCATAAACCTTTTGATTGGAACATTTAATCAGTTTACATTTAAGGTTATTTTTGATAGACTAGTGGCCCAGTGCACAAAATTCGTGCATGGGGGGGGTGTCCCTTAGCCCAGCCTGCACCCTCTCCAATCTAGGACCCCTCGGGGGATGTCTGACTGCTAGTTTAGGCCTAATCCCTCTTGCAATCCAGGACCACTGGCTCCTAGCTGCTCACTTGCCTGCCTGCCTGATTGCCCCTAACCACTTCTGCCTGCCAGCCTGATTGCCCCTAACTGCTCCCTTACTGGCCTGATCGCCCCTAACCACCTCTGCCTCAGCCCACACCCAGGACCCAGAATTCCCTCCTCCAGCCAGCCACAGGCAGCCAGGACCCGGGCTTCCCTCCCTCTGGCCAACCACAGGCACCCAGGACCTGGGCTGGCTTCACCCAGGCCACAGGTGCTGGCATGCAGGACCACTGGGCAGGCAGGCTGGCTGTGGCCCAGGACCGTGGGGTTGGTGGCTTCTCTGTTTCCCAGACCGCAGTCAGCTGCAGGTGCTGGTGCTCAGGACTGTGGGGCGGGCTGCTTCTCTGTCTCCCGGGTCTCAGCCAGCTGCAGGCACTGGTGCCTGGGACCACCAGCAGGCGGCTTCTCCCGGGTCCAGCTTTGTCAGGAAGGACATGCATTCGAATGGTCATCCAAAAGACGTCAGGTCTAATTAACATATTACTCTTTTATTAGTATAGGTAGAGGCCTGGTGCACAAGTGGGGGCTGGCTGGTCTGCCCTTAGGGGGTCCCAGATCAGGGTGGGGATCCTCTTGGGGGGCAGGGCTGGCCTGGATGAGGGGCTGAGGGCCATTTGCATGCTCGCAACACCCCCATCAGGGTGGGGTCCCTGCTGGGGAGCGTGGCCAGCCTGGGTGAAGGGTTGAGAGCTGTTTGCAGGCTGGCCAAGCCCCCGGCTTTATTCAGAGGACGTCCAGAAGGTCTCTGGAAGGTCTCCCAGTCTAATTAGCGTTTTGTTCTCTTATTAGTATAGATTCGTATAGGTACTTATTTATGCCCTTTTAATTCTGTATGCCTATATTTCTCTATTTTTTCTTCTCATTACAGCATTCCCTCTTCTGGCAATGCTGGCTTGGTTGTGATGACCTCCTTTAGCCTTTGTTTGTCTGGGAAGCTCTTTATTTGACCATCTCTTTTCAATGACAGCCTTCCTGGATATAGTAATCATGGTTTACTGACTAGGGCCCTTGCACTGTTTTTTTTTATTTGTGTTATGTCATTCTTTATTTCCAACTGTTCTTTTTTCATATCTTTTCTCATGCCATTGAGCATCTTTACCAACATTATTCTGAACTCTATATCAGATAAATTGCTTTTCATTACCTTGACTACTTCATGCCATTCCCTTCTGGACTGTAGAGTTTCTGATGAGAAATCAGCTGACAGCTGATGGGAGCTCCTTTGTACATAACAAATTGCTTTTCTCTTGCTGCCTTTAAAATTATCTCTTTGTCTTTAATTTTTGGCATTTAATTATGTGTCTGTGTGTGAGTGTGTTTGGGTTCTTCTTGTTTGGGGTTCTCTCTGCCTCCTGAACTTGTGAGACTTTTTTCTCAACCAGGTTAGGGAAGTTTTCTGCCATTATGTTTTTAAATATGTTCTCTATCCCTTGCTCACTTTCTTCCCCTTCTTGGACACCTATCATTGTTATACATTTCATGTTGTCCCACACCTCCCTTAAAGTATCCTCCTGTTTTTTAATTGTTTTTTGTTGTTGTTTTTGGTTTTCTTACTAAGTGATTTTTTCTAATCTGTCTTCTGATTCACTGATCTGATCCTCAGCTTCTTCTAATCTATTTTTTATTGAATTTCTATTGATTTCAGAAAGGAAGGGAGAGGGAGAGGGAGAGATAGTAACATCAATGATGAGAAAGAATCCTTGGTTGGCTCCCTCCTGCACACACACCACTGGGGATTGAGCATGCAACCCAGGTATGTGTCCTTGACCGGAATCAAACCTGGTACCCTATAGTCCACAGGCCAATGCTTTATGCACTGAGCCAAAGTGGCTAGGGCCCTTCCACTGTTTTTTTTTTTTTTTATTTGTGCTATGTCATTCTTTATTTCTGACTGTTCTTTTTTCATATCTTTTCTCATGCCATTGAGCATCTTTACCAACATTATTCTGAACTCTATATCAGATAAATTTCTTATCTCCATTTCATTTATCTCTTCTTCTGGAGAATTCTCTTGTACTTTCATTTGGTTTGTTGTTTATTTGTCTCCCCATTTTTTCCTGCCTTTTTGTATTTCTGTCCATGTATTTGGTAGATCTGCTACAATTCCCAATCTCTAGTACAGGACAATGTCAGATGCTGTTTCTGATTGACCCTGAGTATACTGTTTGGGGCTATCAGCAATTCACCGCTGGTGGCTCCTTCTGGGGCTGGATGCCTTTGGAAAAGCTAAGATTTACACTAGGGTCTGCTTTTTCTAGTCCAGGTCCAGAAGGTGATCAGGCAAAGACTCAAAGCTCCAGAGATCCACCACTTTCTGCATTCTGATTGTTACCAGCCTTGATTGGTCTTAGCACAGGATGGGTCAAGAGTTCTTCCAACAGGGTATGGCGACTGCCTTTTCCCCAGGCCAAAACCTGGGTAGCAAAGGTATATAGCAGAAAGATGTGTTCTGCAGCATGAGGAAATAATTCAGCACAGGAAACTATGCTGGCTGCCCACCAAGCTCCAACCCCAGAGTCCCCAACCCTAGACTCTTCTCACACAGCTCCAGTCCACTCTGCCCTCTCTCTGCTGGAGCCCAAGTTGAGTGGCTGTACTTGAAATTTTGTGCCTTGGCCCTTTAAGAAGGCACCTGCATTTCTAACCATCTCTGGCTGGCAAACAGCAACCCTGCTGCTTTTTATAGCCAGGTATTAATGTGGGCACCTTTCTCAGTTCTGGTACTCTGGGCTGGGGAGCCCAGCTTAGGGTTTAGACCCCAGAGTTCTCAGTAGGAACTCTGCAGCTGAGATATTCCTCCGGATCTTCAGCTGTTGTCTTTAGGAGCCAGCCACCCCTTTCACATCTTCACACTTCCTGCCAATCTCCATGTGGTCTCCACTTTCCATCCTTAGTTATCAGGGTTTTCTTCAGCTAGTCTTCAGTTGATTTTTCAGGATGGTTTTTCTGTATTTTAGTTGTATTTCCAGTTTGGTCCTAGGAGAGTGTCGGTGTCTGTAGTTGATTTCTAATTTAATTCTATTGTGATCTGAGAAGATGCTGGATATTATTTCAATCTTCTTGAACTTGTAGAGATTTATTTTGTCCTACCATATGCTTTTTCTTTGAGAATGCCCCATGTGCAACTTGAAAAGAATGTATATTCTCCTGCTTTGGATGAAATGTTCTGTAAATATCTATTAAATCCATCTAATCTTGTGTGTCATTTGAGGTTGCTGTTTTCCTGTTGACATTTTTATCTGATCATCTCCTCCTCCTCCTCCTCCTCCTCCTCCTCCTCTAGAATGCCTTTAACATTTCAAATAATCCTGGTTTGGTGGTGATGAACTCCTTTAGCTTTTTCTTATCTGTGAAGCTCTTTATCTGATCATCAATTTTACATGATAGCTTTGCTGGGTAGAGTAATCTTGGTTGTAGGTTCTTGCTATTCATCACTTTGAATATTTCTTGCCACTCCCTTCTGGCCTGCATGGTTTCTTTTGAGAAATCAGCTGACAGTTGTATGGGTACTCCCTTGTAAGTAATTAACTGTTTTTCTTTTGCTGCTTTTAAGATTCTCTCTTTGTCTTTTGCCCTTGGCATTTTAATTATGATGTGTCTAGGTGTGGTCCTCTTTGGATTCCTTATGTTTGGTATTCTCTGTGCTTCCTGGATTTGTAAGTCCATTTCTTTCACCAGTAGGAGAAGTTTTCTGTCATTATTTCTTCAAATAGGTTTTCAATATCTTGCTCTCTCTCTTCTTCTGGCACTCCTATAATTCTGATGTTGGTAATGATTGAAGTTGTCCCAGAGGCTCCTTACATTATCTTCATATTTTTGGATTCTTTTTTCTTTTCCAGTTGGGTGTTTTTTGCTTCTTTGTATTTCATATCTTTGACTTGATTCTTGCGCTCCTCTAGTCTGCTGTTGGATCTCTGTATATTATTCTTTATTTCAGTCAGTGTATGCTTAATTTCTGACTGGTCCTTTTCCATTTTTTGGGTATTCTCATTTAGACTTTGAAGGTCTTACTTAGTTCCTCGGAGGTTTGCAGAAGATTCTTGAGTAGCCTAATAACTGTGGTTTTCATCTCTATATCCAGTAGTTTGCTTTCCTCCATTTCTGTCATTTGTGATCTATTTCTTTGTCTTCGCATTTTGGCTGCTTCCCTGTGTTGATAGAGTGGCTTTCTGTGCTAGGTGTCCTATAGGGCCCAGTGATCCAGCCTCCTCAATTACTTGGGTTGGACACTCTTGGTGTACACCTTTGAGGGCTGGGTGCACCATCTTGTTGTAGTTAAGTCTTGATTTCTGTTGGTATCACTGGGAGGAAATGACCTCCAGGCCTTTCTCCTCATTGTTTGGGGTTTGGAACTTTTGAGTCTCTGTCCCAGCTGTAGTCTGTTAGGCAGACAGGCGCACAGCTTGGGTGGGGTTGTAAATTAGGTGGGGTGGGGTCTTAGAATCACCAGGCCAGAGCAACCAGCGATGGCTGCCTCTCAGCCATCTCCGCAGCTTCTCCGCGTTTCACCGTCTGCGCGCCTCCGAATGCCCAAGTCTCGGAGCTCTGCATCAGCGATTGCTGCGAACAGCTCTGCTAGAAAGCCACTCTGATCTTCCGCCCCATTGCCAGACAGCCCGCAACAAGTTCAGTGCGACCCTGGAGCTTGTAATTCCCCTGCCAAGCTGAGGACCCAGGACCCAGGTGCAGCTGCCGCCGCCACCACCACCGTTTTGTGCTTCTATACCTCTCTGTTTTGGCGCCGAGAACTTCTACTCAGTCTCAAAGCACTCCTCTTGTCTTCTAGTTGTAAAGCTTCCACTCCCTTGGTTCTGGAGTATGGCTGTTTAGCTTTATAGTTGTATTTTTTAATGTGGTTGTGGGAGGCTGCACAATGAGGTATATACCTTATGCTGCCATCTTTAGTCTCTCCCCTGCTTTGTTATGATAGCCTTTGTTTGTTTATTTTTGGGGGGTTTTTGTTTGTTTTATATGTTTTTGTTGATTTCAGAGAGGAAGGGAGAGGGAGAAAGAGAGAGAAGCATCAGTGATGAGAACCATTGATTGGCTGCCTCCTGCATGCCCCCTACTGGGGTCTGAGCCCACAACCTAGGCATGTGCCCTTGACCGGAATTGAACCCACGACCCTTCAGTTCACAGGCTGATGCTCTATCCACTGAGCCAAACTGGCTAGGTTTATGTGTTGTTGTTTTTTTTAGGTTTGTGTGTTTTGATTAGAGCATTTAGTCCCTTTTGGAATTTTTTCTTTGGAATCTACATTTGTTGCCCTGGCCCATGTATTCCAGTTGTTAGAGCCTCAGCCTAAGCACTTCGTTTTGTTTTCTCTCCTCGCCCGCCCCGCCCCCCGTCAGGTTGGGTGTGGGAGACAACTAGTTGATGTGTTTCTCTCACATCAATGTTTCTCTCTCTTTCCCCCTCCTTCTTTCTTCTACTTTGTCTGAAAAACAGTAGTAAAAAATCAGGTGAGAATTGACAACAACAAAAAAGAATTTATATTTGTTCATTAGTAAAGGAAATTCACATATATTTCTTTGTCTACATTTATATCCACAGACTGATAAAGACAAGTGAAAATGGGCTTAGGAATATTTTCTAAACCATAATTGCTAAAATAACTTTTATTAAATAGATGATCTTCAGGTGTTTATCCTCCCCAGGAATAAAATTGGGCATTATCCATGTTAGTGGCCTTTTCCCCCCACATTGGTTATAAAATTACATAGGTTTCTGTTATACATCATCTATATATTTTACTGTGTGTTCACCACCCCAAGTGAAGTATTCTATTGCCATTTATTCCCCCTACCCTTACCTTCGCCTATCTCCCTTCCCTCCCACTACCCCCCAGTTTTTGTTTTTTTATTTGTTTGGCTAACAAACAAAATAGAAATAGATTCATAGACACAGAAAACTAACAGCTGTCAGAGGGAAGGGGCTTGGTATTCTAGGTGAAAAAAGAGACTAAGCGCAAAAAAAAGAAATTCACATTTATTAAAGGACTTTAAGAAGTATAAAATGAAATAAAAATGTCACACGTTGTGATACAGTTTTTTGTGAAGATCAATTTAATTGAACTTCAGCAGATGTGGATGTTTCGTTGGGACTTTTTTAGTAACTTCAGGGTTATTCCCATTAAGTTTAATATATGTAACATGTTTACATTGATTTGCTTTTAAAAACTTTATGTTGAGCCCAGCCAGAGTTGCTCAGTGGTTGCATGTAGACCTATGAATGGGCGTCACAGTTCAATTCCCAGTCAGGGCACATGCCTGGGTTGCAGGCTGGATCCCCAGTAGGGGACATGCAAGAGGTAGCTGATCATTGATTCTCATAGTTGTTTCTCTCTCTCTTTCCCTCTACCTTCTTCTCTGAAATCAATACAAATGTATTTTAAAAATAACTTTATGTTGAGATAATGATAGATTCACATGGAATTGTATGAAATAATTCAGAGAATAATTATACCCTTAACCCAATTTGTTTCCCTAATGCATAACTTTATAGTAATGTATCTTACATAACCAGTATCACAACCAGGAAATTTATATCAATACCATCTTATTCAGATTTACCAGTTTTAAACGTGCTGATTTGTATTTGTGTGTGTTGTGTGTGTGTATGTGTACTTGTCTAGTTTTATCATATGAACATTCATGTGACTACCACCACAGTCATGATGCAGAAAACAGCTATATCACAAGGATCCCTCATGCTGTTATTTTATAGCCATAGCTTTCTTTCCTGCCTTTCCCCCAACCTCTGGCAATTACTAGTATGGTCTCCATTTTTATAATTTTGTTATTTTAAGAATGTTATATTAATGGGCCCATATAGTATGTAAACTTTTGGAATTAGCTTTTTTTTTTACTCAGCATAATTCTCCTACAAATTGCCCCATGTACCAATGGTTTATTCTTTTTCATTGTTCAATTATACTCTGTGGCTTACCATTTTGCTTACTGTTGAAGTATGGCTGGGTTGTTTTCACTTTGAGAGCTCTTATGCATAAAACTGCTGGGTAGCCCTGGCTGGTTGCTCAGTGGTTAGAGCATTGGCATATGCACTAAAGGGTTGCAGGTTCGATTCCTGGTCAAGTTTATGTACCTCGGTTATGGCCTCAATCCCTGGTCTCTGCAGGATGCATGTAGGAAGCATCCAATTGATGTGTCTCTCTCATGTTGATGCTTCTCTCTCTTCCCTCTCCCCCCTCCCTTCCAACCCTGAAAATCAATGGAAAAAATATCCTCAGTTGAGGATTTAAAAAATCAAAACAACACAACAAAAAACCCCGCTTTGTGTGGTCATGTTTTTATTTCTCTGGAATAAATGCCCAATAGTGCAGTTGCTGGGTCCTAAGGCATTTGTATTTAGTTTTTTTAAGAAACAATTTATTTTCAATATGACTGTACTACTTTATATTTCCACCAATAGTGTATATGTAAGTTATCTAGTTTCTGTGCCTGTTGCCAAGAATTGGTGATGTCGTTGTGCTTAAATTTTTTATTTTTATTTTAGCCATTCTGATAGGTGTGATTTAAATTTTCATTTCCCTAATGGCTAATTATGTTGAACATTTTTTCATGTGTTTGTTGCTCTCTTTTGATCTTGTATCCTGCAACCTTATTAAACTCATTTATTAGTTCTAGGCGTTCTTTTGGTAGATCCCGGATTTTCTACATAGACAACTGTATTGTTGGTGAGAAGGACAGTTTTATTTCCTGCTTGCCAATCCAGTTTCCCTTTGCTTTCTGTTTTATTACAGTGCCTAAAACCTCCAGTATGATGTTGAATGGGAGTGGTTAGAGCAGACTTTCTTGCCTTGTTCCTGATTTTAGGCATTCAGTCTTTCACCTTTAAATATGATGTTAGCTGTACTTTTTTTGGATATGCGCTTTATTAGATTAAGGAAGTTTCCTTTTATATCTAGTTTGCTGAGAGTTTTCATCATAAATTATATCAAATTTTGCCCATTGCGTTGTTTTCATCTCTTGAGATACTTGTGTTTTTCTTCTTTATTTTGTTGATATGATAAATTACATTGTTTGTTTTTGACTGTTGAACTACTCTTACATTCCTAAGATTATTCCCCCTTAGTTTTGATACATTATCCTTTTTTGTTTGTTGGATTCAGTTTGTGAAATTTTAAGAATTTTTGTATTTGTTTTTCTGAGGGATATTGGTCCGTAGTTTAATTTTCTGTGATATTTTTGTCAGGCTAATGCTGGCCTTATAGAATGAGTTGGGAAGTGTTTCTCTTTAAGTTTCTTTAAAGACTTTATGTAAAGTTGGTATTATATTTTCCTTGACTCTTTGGCAAAATTCAACAGTGAAGCCAATTGAGCCTGGAATTTTCTTAGAGGGAAAGTTTTAACTAATTCATTTTCTTTAATAGATACAGGACTATTCAGGTTATTGATTTCCTCTGTGAACTTTGATAGGACTTTTAAGGAATTTTATCCATTTAATCAAAGTTGGTTTTATTGACTTAATGGTGTTTATAACTTCCCTTACCTTGTTATCCTTTTAAAGTCTGTAGGATCTATAGTAATATACCCATTTTTATTTCTAAAAAGTTTTCCATTGTGGTCAGAAAACATACTTTATATAATTTGAATCCTCTTAAAATTTTTGAGTTGTTTTATGGCTCACAATATGGCCTATTTTTGTAAATGTTCTTCCATGTGTTCCTGAAAACAATGAATAATCTGTTGTGTGGTTGTATTCTATAAATGTCAATTAAGACCAATTGGTTACTAGTGTTATTCAAATCTAATGCATCTCTACACATTTTTATCCACTTTTCCTATTAGTCATTGATAGAAGGATGTTGAAACTTCCAACTACAATTGTCTATTTTTTTAGTTTTATCAGTTTCTTCTTCATATATGTTTAAGCTCTGTTTTTAGGTACATACAGATTCAGGATTGTTATATCCTTACTAGAGGTCCAGTGCATGAAATTCCTGCACTGGGAGGAGGGAGGGGGTTGTCCCTCAGCCTGGCCTGCACCCTCTCCAATCCAGGACCCCTCAGGGGATGTCCGACTGTCTTTCGCAATCCAGGACCGCTGGCTTCTAACCGCTTGCCTGCCTGCCAGCCTGATTGCCCCCAATTGCTCTGCCTGCCTGCTTGATTGCCCCTAACCTGCCTGCCTGATTGCCCCTAACTGCTCCCCTACCAGCCTGATCACCCCTAACTGCTCCCCTGCTGGCCTGATCGCCTCTAACCGCCTCTGCCTTGCCCCGCACCTGGGACTCAGGATTCCCTCCTCCAGCCAGTTGCAGGCACCGGGGACCCGGGCTTCCCTCCCTCTGGCCAGCCACAGGCACCCAGGACACGGGCCAGCTTTGCCCGGGCTGACTGCAGCCACAGGGGACCATGGGCGGGTGGCTTCGCCTGAGCCGCAGCCACTGGCCCCTGGGACAGTGGAGAAGGTGGCTTGTCTCTCTCCCAGGCCATAGCTTGGCTGATCCCCATTCCTCTCTCGTGAGTTCATTTGTGCCTGGCTGGTCCTCATTCCTCTCTCCCCAGTGTTGAATGTCTGAGCCGTTACAGGTGACAGCGTGAGGACATGATGACCATTTGCATATTAGTTCTTTATTTTATTGGACTAGAGACCCGGTGCAAGAAATTCGTGCATGGAGGGGTGTCCCACAGCCAAGCCTGCACCCTCTCCAATCTGGGACCCCTCAGGGGATGTCCGACTGCTGGTTTAGGTACAAGACAGCAATCCGGGATGACTGGCTCCTAACCATTCGCCTGCCTGCCTGCCTGATCGCCCCTAACCACTTTGCCTGCTGGCCTGATCGCCCCTAACCCCTCTGCCTGCCTGCCTGCCTGATCACCCCTAACTGCCCTCCCCTGCCAGCCTGCTCTTACCCCTAACTGCTCTCCCCTGCCAGTCTGATCTCGCTGCCTACTCTCCTCCCCCTGCTGGCCTGATCTCAGCCCCAACTGCCCTCTCCTGTGGCCTGATCTCGGCCCCAACTGCTCTCCCCTGCTGGCCTGATTGCCCTTAACTGCCTCTGCCTTGGCCCCCACCACCATGGCTTTGTCCAGAAGTCAGATGTCCAGTTGACCCAGTCTAATTAGCATATTACCCTTTTATTAGTATAGATAGATTATGTAGGATAGGATTGTTTAAATGGGAGGGAAAAGCCTTTTTTCAGCAGGAGGAGATGCTCTTGGCAGACAAAAGCACATAATCCCTATATCTGGACTGGTAGCCAGCCATATGCACTATACTGCCAAAGCAGCCATTAAAAAATTGAATCACTTTCCTACACCTTACACCAAACAGCTGTTGCCCTTAAAACCCCTCCTCAGTCCCCACCTTAGGTTCTGCCTTCGCAGTTCACCCAGATTAGGTTCTGATGGGTTCGTTTCTATGCCAGTCAGCATCAAAAACTCCACCTCCTAGGCAGCCATTGGCTCCTCGCACTTAACCCAGATTTGGTTCTGACTGGTAGGTTTCTATGTCAGTCAGCATCTCTGGGCCTATCTCTGGGCCTGATCATAGCGATGGGGTAGCGAGCATGCTGAACTGCTGACCTCTGGGAAAGAAAGAGGGGCTTGGCTGCTAGTGAGGCCTGCTTCTCTGATCACCCTGCTTCACTCTGATCACCATACTTCACTCTGAGCCTTGCCATCAGCTGCTGCCACTGCTGATCAGCCCCACCTCTCTCTCCAAGAGGTCAGCAGTTCAGTCTGCTCGCCTATTGCATGAGTAGTCTGGCGTTCAGTCCTCACCTCTAGGAGGGAGAGGCGTGGTTCCTGGCAAGGCCTGGAGAGAGAAGCAGGATCTGATCACCCTGCTTCTCTCTCTGGGCCTCACCAGCAGCCACTGCTACTACTGATCAGCCCCACCTCTCCCTCTCTCTCTCTCTCTCTCTCTCTCTCTCTCTCTCTCTCTCTCTGTCAGCAGTTCAGTCCCCTTGCCTGCTGCACACACAGCCTGGTGTTCGGTCGAGCCTCCGGTCATTGTGGATGTTACGACCCTGGCTCATTATATATATAGATGATGAGTTGATCACTTTATAATTATGAAATTATCCACCTTATCCCTGGTAATAGTCTTTGCTTAAAAATCTGCTTTATCTAATGTAAATATGGCAACTACAGCTGTCTTTGGATTAGTGTTAGCATATGTCATTTTTCTTTTTTTTTTTTTCTTTTTTTTTTTTTTTTTTTTTTTTTTTTTTTTTTTTTTTTTTTTTTTT